>BGNK01002078.1:63680-83357 GCA_003297005.1 Symbiodinium sp. clade A Y106
AATCAGTGCAGACAGGTTGAGGCGCAGGTGAAAGGCTTGCGGTTTTTGTTTAAGGTGAAGTTGTGTACTCCATCTGCACTAGTGTCGGAAGACTCGGAAGACCAGGTGTGGAATCCTGGCTTGTATGCGCTGAACACTGAAGCGTTTTTGGACCCATAGGCCCCTGTGCTAGCTTCGAGTTTTCTTCCTCTCAGCCGTCCGACAGGAGGAGCAGCTATATCAGTCCGTTTTCCATGCGTTTCGAATCGAGTGGAGCTCGAGACCTCTGAGGTCATAGAGTCATAGTTATTCAGATGCCAGACATGAATAGTATACTTACAGCCTGTATACCCTTTCGGAACCCGTGCGCCTGGCTGAGGACGGCGATGACCATTCCCCGCGCTGTGGACGAGTGGGGCAATGCCATCGTCCCCGGCCACACCCAGGTCCAGGTCGGGGTTCCAGCGAACAGTTGCCGGGGCTCACCCGTTCCTCACAAGCGCACTGTAGCCCGAGATTGCGCGTGTATCCAAGAGCCCGGAAGGCTTGTGCCCCGTAACAGCACGGCCTCCACGATATTGGTGTAGGTGGAGCTGGAGGGAAGCTTCAACGGGACTAGAACTTCTCTGCGAGGAAGAACCGGAGAGCTTCGAGCTGAACCTGACGGCAGGGCAGCTCGCGGCCGTGGATCTCACAGACAGCCTCGGCACCTTCGAGGCCGGTGACGGTAATTCCCGAGACCAAATGCCTCCCCTCTTGGCAGAGTGCACCGCCACCACCACCGCCGGCAGCCGACACCGCAAGCACCACGGAAATCGTCGTCATCGTCAGCATCGTGCTCCTCCTCCTCCTCCTCCTCCTCCTCCTCGTCCTCCTCCCCCCTCCTCCTCCTCCCCTTTTCCTCATCGTCATTTTTACCATCATCATCCTGTTCATCCTCGTCCTCCTCCTCTCATCATCATCGTCATCATCATCATCATCCTCATCCCCATCATCATCGTCGTCCCCATCATCACCGCCTCTGGCCATGCATTTCCGAAGCATCGCTTGGTGCGTACGAGAATCCTGCAACTTTCCCCACACGTTCGCCCAAAGGTGCAATGTGGAGCTGTGGTCGCAGGTGCCATCTCGCCGTTTGCCAGCTCCCTCGCCGGAGCTATGGTCACTGCGGTGGGTGGAGAGAGTACCAGCCAGATGTCTCCGACGGAGACGAAGGGCCTTGTCGAGAGACTCGTCCAGAACGGGGGGGTCCAGCTTCGATTCCGGCGTGGTGTGGACCCAAGCTTCTGCACCGGGAACATCTGCAACGACCGCACCGTCATTGAAGGCTCCGACACTTGGACCCGATGCGGGGCCAGAATGAGCTCATGCGGCAACTACTGTTGTTGCCTGGCCGGCTCGGAGTACACTTCCTCCTTTCTAGGATACCGCTGCGCCAGCTGCGGAGCCTGAGTTCACATGGACCACGGACCAGTACGGCACCAAAACAGTGACTCTTCAGCTGCTGCGGTTTCACACAAGATGTTGTCCCATAGCAGCTCTCGACATTTTTCTTCAAAGCTTCTCTCCCGTCCCTCGTTCTCCACCTCCCTTCCCTCCCTCCCTCGCTCTCCCACTCTGTCTCTGTCTTTCTCTCTCTCTCTCTCTGTTTTGCTCCCTCTCTCGCGATCTCTCTCTGTCTCTCTCTTTCTCTTTTGCCGGATGTGGATGCTTCGCGACTTATGCATCCTTCCCGCCATCTCCGTCTGGTTCAGCCCTGCCACACTGAGAAGACAGCGTTTGACTACAGGGCACAGCCCAAGGGGTGGGGATTGTTTTTGGGTATTTTTTTACGTTTTTTTTTTTTTGGGATTTTTTATGGTTTTCGGTTCGGTGGGTGCGCAAGTCAGTCAGTCAGTCAGTCGGCCAGTCGGTCAGCCAACCGAGCGGTCGGTCAGTCAGTCAGTCGGTCAGCCAACCGAGCGGTCAGGCAGTCAGTCAGTCGGTCGTCCAGCGGCAGCGGTGAGTCAGTCAGTCAGTCAGTCGGTCGTCCAGCGGCAGCGGTGATTAGCAAAGTAATCTCCAAGAGGGATGCCATAGTGTTAGAGAAACTTCAGAACTTTTTCCGCTGAAGCTGTGAAATGGATCAACCGATTTGTCGCTGAATAATCTAGAGGCCCCAGTGATTAAGCATCCGAGCTTGTGGGGGACACCTCCCATTCTGCCGATTCGCGCTGGATACCTATGGAGTATTCTCGGGATTGAACCTACTCGTTGCACACATGCTTTTTGCAGAGCTTCAGTCACTGGGATATGTTTCAATTGTGCGGCTACAGGTTCTGTAAAGGATATTCCTAGATAGAATCGTTAGAAGTAGGTGTGCAGGGTCTTGTGAAACGAATCTACAATTGCACCCTGTTCTTCTCCCGGAGGGTCCATGTATGCATCTGGTATACTATACACTCAAGCCTTAAAGTAGCCCCCTGTGCAGGCACTTTAGGGTCAAAATATGTACTCTGTGGGTGCATGGACCGTTAGGGTCTTTCCGCCAGGAAGGAACCCTACTAGTTTGGGTGTGCAATCATATTGCCATGGACTCACGATGCACCGCAGCAGATCTATGATCGCAGCGTTGCCAACACCGACCAGCGAACGTTGACACATAAGAAATGCACGTGACTCTTTAATACTGCGCATCTCGGGTTAGCATGCTATTGCAGTCAGCGGTTCTATGGATCTCTAGGGTGGCTGCATGTGCATCAGAGACTTGTCGTTTCCCTGAACTGCACGGCATTGCACTGAACACATGGCGCTGGCATGCAGCACTTCTCCTTGAGGCCGTTTTGCTAACGCAACCAAGATATCCAATGGCTTAGGCTTAATCTCTGCGGTGCACAGGAGCGATCAGAGAAGTGAATGACGAGGCGACGAGGCAGTGCGTGCAGCGCTGCTTCGGAGCTTTGCCCATGCCGCTCGGCTGTCATTGAGGCGCAGAGACGCTGCAGAGATCTGTAGACTGTAGATAGATGAAACCAGCACCCTTCAGCATGGGCATAGTGCTGCGGAGCAGCATAGAACCTCCGGACAGGTCTTCTTGACCCCAAGCCAGCTCTGATCAGGCCGCAGGGCCTCCGTGAATGCGGAAGTGCAGTGGCTTGCAAGTGCTGTTCTGTCTCCTGGGGCTCGGCATCTTGGCTTGTCCAAGGGTTCTTCATCTTCAGAATCACATCCACTGTCGTTTGACCGGCCAGGTGTTGTAGTAGCGACCCGTGTGCAACACCATGAAATCAGGGCCAGTTTGATGTGAGACTTGTGTCGTGGAGACGAGGTCTCTTGCATCTATGGCAGAGTGGCTTTCAACTGAGTCCCGCGGCTTGGCAAGGGCATCCAGGGAGCGGACCACAGGAGGTCACAGCTGTTGTAGAGGCTACCGAGGCCGTAGCGGAAGAGTCGCCAGAATCTGGAAATCTGACGGTCGACCAGTGGGGTTCGGCTCTGTCAGAGGATGCCGAAGATGGCGAGTCACTGAACAGCACAGCAAGCACAGCAAGCGCGGCAAGCGCGGCGCTGGAGCAAGCGCACGCCAGTGAGGCTTTGACCTGGTTCCTGCGAGAAGAAGCTTCAGACCCTCCGGGCTTCTCTGAGTTCCGAGACCGGCTGCTCTCTGTCCAAAAGCGCGGGCACAGCAATCCCGAGTCCGTGAAGTGGGTGGTCTTCACAGCATCCATAGGACTGGGGAACTGGATGGCGGGGCTCTCCTCGGCACTTCTGGTCGCAGGGCTGACTGGCAGGGCTTTCGCATGGATCCCAGCTTCGATGCGGGATGTCTGTACGTGGATGGACTCTCCCTTGTGCGATTGGGCTAGGCATCCTGCGCAGGTGATTGAGGAGGCAGAGAAAGCCCTTGAAGCGATCGCAGCAAATCCGAAGGCGAAGCCAAGGAGCAAGTCCGTCGAAGTGCTGGCAATCGACTGGAAAGGCTGCAAGTACGAGAAGCTCCGCTGCATGCCAATCACACAGAAGCCGATCTTGCTTTTGCTGTCTGGAGTCTGGGTTGGCAATGTGCTACTGGAGAACCTCGATTTCCTTCCTGTTTTGCAGCAAGCCTTCCAGCGGCAGCTTGCAGCCCATGGTGCACCACATGGTGGACAGGATAGAGCGGTGGGCCTAGCAGCTTTGTGACCTCCCCAATTCAGAAGCCTACATAGCCCCGTCGCAACCGCTACTGGGATATGTCCAAGATGCGCGAGGTCATTCTGGACACGTACGGCCCGTTGGTGCGCATGGCTGAGTATATTTCCATTTTTCTGCACCATGAATTGAGGATTGATAAGCGATAAGCTTTGATGTCTCGATGCTGTGCGATGTGTCGGTCTGAGAAGACCTTGCGACTGAGTCGCTGGATCTTCCCGCCAGCGGACGCCGTGCGCAAGGCGCAAGAGCCAGTGCCACGAAGTGCCGCAAAGCGGTCTACCCTTGCAGGAAACGGAAGGCTACGTACAGAGATACTTGCGGCAGTCGCCCGAGCGCGGGTGTTCAGCTTTTCCCTGGAGATGACCCCCCTGTGCGCTTTGCAAAGTAGGTCCGGCAACGTCTCCATCTGCGTTCAAGGCCGCATCGTTCTCAGCATTCAGCTCCGGATGTTCGACGAGACCGGGTTGGGAGACTTCCAGAGTTCCAGGTTGGGGCAACAGCCGAGAATTTCGAGATGCGAAGAAATGCCGCAACCTCGGGAACCGAAGCCACGACCTGTGACTCTGAGTGCTAAGTCCGGATCCCAAAGAATCTGTTTTTGGTAATGGAAGTGTGGTGCAGCTGATAGCTGATAAGCTCAGGCATCGATCAGATGATGGCCTGATTCTTGGCACGGCCCGCACCGCCGCACCGCACGGCTCGTTTCTTGTTGCTCAGTTGCTCGGATCTCAGAGGCAGCGCCCTGGTGGCCAAAGGGCAAGACGGCATGGAACCCAATTCTGACTTCTCAGACTCTGGGATTAAAGAACGTTTACTCCGCGCGAGGTCATGCACGTGGCATCCATGAAGCAGAGCTTTCGAAGAAAGGCGCAGCCAGCAGCTGAACACTCGATGCTCGGAGAGCACCGGGCCAGAGTGCCAGGTCAAAGAGGCTTACGAGCCACGTGGCGTGCAGCTCTCAGCCTTGGCGAAACCACTCTTTGGCCCTAAAGCTGGCGGCCTAAGCCGGAGCCGCCCGCAAGGTGCTTGTGACCTGGCCTTCCTGGGACGCGCGCTCCCGGCCTGGTGGCGCCGATCTGCGCGTTTCGCCACTGTGCTGCTGTGAGCCGCTGCTGTGCCAGGCACGTGAAAGGTCAGAGGGACGATGTGGTCGGGTACAAGGCGCAGGGCCGTTACCGTGCCAGCCACAGTTTCAGTCGGGGCGCCCAAGTGCGCAGGACATGCTCCTCCTGGGGAGCTGTAACGTCACTGTCGTTCCGACCGGTGGTTCCACCTTCAGCTACGCCGCGACTGCGATGTGCCCCAGCATCCTCCTCGTGGCTCAGAGTAGCTTTGGTCTTCACTGGCTGGGAGGTATCATCGCGTGAGCCTTCGAGATGCCGGAGGTTCCAAGAGGAACTGTGGCGAGCTGTCGGATCCTCAGCTCCAGAGCAGAAGCAGAAGCAGAAGCAGCAGCGTCTGCAACGCTACGAGGCAGCGCTGGCCCTACGAGCGTTTGTTTCCGCAACCACGTCAACAGCACGGCACCCGGCTGCCGCAAGACGTCCGCAAGGTCCATGCAGACCTCTGACAGGCTTGACCTCGACCGCAAGTGCCGCAAGCACTCGAAGGTGCTCCGTTGTACGGCATTCTCGGAACAAGCTCGGACTCTGTTGCTGTGATTTGGAGCTGCTGCGTGGTCGAAGATGCGAGGCACATCCGAGAGGGCAGCTGCAGTGTCCCAACGGCGGATCAAATTTTTGCTCCTCGTATGTCGTCCTCGAGCCTGACGCAGCTCAGTGCAAGTCTGAAGGCGGACTACTGACTCCTGTTGCCGTGACTTTCGGCCCAAGCTCTGCGTAGACTTTAAAGCCTACAGCCATACCCATCTCTGGGCATCGCCTGCAACACCGAGTGACTGACTCCCAGCACCCCCAAGCAATCCCAAGCACAACATTAACCGTTTCTGATTCTCACACCGGAGCGGCGGAGAATGCGGAGCCTGCATGTCCCGGCCCGATGCACTGGAGCAGGAGCTGTACGAGACGGTGGCAGACAAGCAGGCTTGGACAGATGTTGGTTTTGTTGGCCCGGCCGACGTAGATTGAAATAAGATTTGTGCAGCATGCGCTGGCCTGCCAGAGATTTTGAGTTTCGGGTCTTGGGAGTGTTGCCAGTTCACAGCCCTGCATCATGGAAGGCCTTTCAAGTAAAGCTTCGACAGCTTCGGTCGGAGGTCCGCTTGGTGGAAGCCAGCTTAGAGGCCATTGCACTGGGCTTGGGGCTTGAGGATGGCGGCAGAGACGGAAACCCACCCACGGATAGCAAGAGCAGCCGCACTGCCACGAGGTCCCTATCAGGCTTCACATCGCATCCTCAGTCCAAGTTGCGAAGTCCTGATCAACATAATGCTCACGGAACCTTGCTTTTTGGCAAAATGGCGAGCCTTTGCGCTTCTGGTCAGGAGAGCACACTTGCAGCACCCTGCAACCCCTGCCTTCCATTCAGCACCCGCCGTTGCAAAAACCCAGCAATGGACAAGACAAGTATGGCATTTTCCAGGGTTTGTGAAAGCCGAGTTGCGATGCCCACGCGACCATGTGATGCACCAAACTGCCCTCATCCCTGGAACAGTCCAGCTCTGCAACAGACAGATTTATCAGAAGAGTCGGGAGTCCGAGACTCGAGTGGATCAGTGAAATGGGAAAGGCTTTTGAAGTTTTGAACGGTCACCGTGAAGTAAGCAAACTTTGATATGACCCCGTTGGCTGACGTCGTTCGGTGCGCCGATCCTTACTTGTCCGCGCGCCGCCTGATGCATAACCCCACCGACCGACCGACCGAATTGCTGTTGTAGACAGAGCTACTGCGTGCTCTGCCTGCAATGCGACGTGGTCCCACAAATTTGCTGCATCGTCCTTGCAAGCATCGCACCTACGGATTTGATTAGACAGATGTCAGAAAGGTTACTGGACGATGCCGTCATGGTCCGTTTGGACATACTCACACCTCTGCTACTGCAACGCCATTGTTCGTGTGCAACTTGCCAGCTCCGGGGCCTCCACAGATTGTCAATAGAGCGAGGCGCTTCAGCAGAAAGAAAGCTGGCTGACACATGAGCTGGTGCAGGGCCCGGAAGCTTGCGTGAACGGCTCCGCTGCTGGTCCTCACATCCTGTCTTGCTGACGATGGTCAGTGGCTCGCAGGCGAAGCGCACGAGAGTTCGGACAGAGCTCCCTTCTGTCGATGATTTCGTTCAAGGCGTGAGAGTTCGATCAGAGTCATTCTGCTCAGTTGCGGCTCACAAGATCTTAGGATCCTTCCTTTGCGTGTTTGTTACAGGAAATCTGATCGGAAGCTGGGAACTTGATGAGCCCAAAAGCAGAGCACTCAAATAGACCTTGGAGGTCGTGCGCTCGAAAGCGCGATTCCCAAGTTCTTCGATCTGGATCAGGCCAAAGACAATCAGCAATCTCCAAGAGAATGCTCTGCGATACGGAAGCTAAGTGGATGGCAAGATGTATCCGTTGACAGTTTTGTATTCCTCAGGGTTGTAATACGCTAGAGTGATTTCTAGTGGTCTGGCAGGAGCCAAAGGAGCCAGAAGAACTTCAGAGCGACGAGCGCGAGAGCGAGAACGCCGAGGAGAGCCCAAGCCAGAAGGCTGGAGATCCTGCCTTGCCGCCTTGTGCCGCCTTGCAGACGTGATCCTGTGTTACTATGTTACAGTTACTGGGCTGAGGCCGAAAGTGACGACTGGGAGGAGATGCTGGAGTCCCTCGGTGTGGCGAGGCGCGTACGAGGGCGGAAAGGGGGCCTACGTCGTGCGATTTCGGCGATCAGGTGCGGCTATTGCGGACTGCGCCTTCCACTCGATGCGGCGCATGCGAGTTTCGGTTTGGCTGTGCTCCGATCTCCTCCCTTGCTCTTCCACCCGCTTCAGCGCGACAGATCGCTGCAATCGAGCAGCACTCGAAATGCTGCCCTGGCACCGGGCCGAACAGTCCAACCAGCCGAGGCCAAGAGTAACGAACAGGAGTAGGACTCACCTAGTGTCATGTCCTTGAAGGCACACCGAGCCCAATACAGAGCCCTCCGAAAGATGGGCTGACTGCACGGTGTAGCAACTGCCGCGGCCCAAGGAGATCCAAGGAGCCTTGGGCGGTGCATTCGGGTGCCAGGTCTGCGGTCTAGTGCTGCGATGCCCGGTGGTGGAGGTTGCTCATGTCAAGAAGAGGCATGTGCGTATGTGTGCTTGCATGAACGAATGAATGAAAGAAAGGACGAAAGGACGAAAGAACGAAAGAGCGAAAGAAAGAACGAACGACAGAAAGAACGAAAGAAAGAACGACAGAAAGAAAGAACATGTTTGTCTGTCTGCCGGCGTGGCTGGCTAGGTAGGCACCCGTAGGTAGGCAGGCAGGCATGTATGCATGTATGCACGTGTATTCACGTGTATGCACGTGTATGAATGTGCGTATGGTGTGAGTGTATGTATGTGCATATGAGTGTAAAGGTACTTGTTATGTGCGTGTGAGTGAGTGTACGGGTGTATGTGTTATGGAGGTATGCGCGTGCTTTTCGTAGGAATGTTGGTATGAATAGACCTCGGTCCTGTCCCAGGGATGCCCGAGCAGCCACTCAGCTTGAGGTGGTGATTCCCTGTCGATGGACATGGTCGAGTTCGGGACTTTCACATTCCTGTCATTGGGGCTTGGTGTCCAATCATGAAGCTGTGATGTCAAGCCTGATCACAGAGACGTGCAGGCAGCACGTCTGTCGTCGCGGTGAGTAAAGCTGCCACGACGAGGCCACAGCAAGCAAATCGTAGCAAGTGAAAAATACTGCACTGTGACGGACCTCAACCACGGACCTCCCTGGAGCCGGTCAGGAGAACTTGCGGACTTTCACGAACATGCTGAGCTGCTGCGAACCGTGCCGTGAGAAAAAGCGGGTGTGCCCTCGCCCTCGGCATCGGTCATGAAGTCCGGAGTCGGGGATGGCTCCTATAGGACCCAAGGAGTTCAAAGAGGGTTCTTCTTGTGCAGAAACTGGGGCGTGTGCTGTTGGCGAAGGTCTCTGTAGATCTCTCAATGGCGTGGCGAGGCTGTCCCGACTGCGGCCCGGAGCCCGCCCGAGCTGGTCACATAAGTCCCTGTTGACTGGTTGGACTTCCAGCCCGAGACCTTTCCTGCGGCGCAACCTGCGAACACCACAAGCTGCTACTTGACGAGGCCGATGCACTCGAGCTATCTCGTGCTGTTCGCGCATGCCGCGAACCTGCTCACTGCAAGGTGTAACTACGGGGGATTGCTACAGGCGCTACACGACTGGCGTTGCCTCGTTCGCCACTTGGCATGTCACACAACAGTTCGCCCGGCGAACGCGCGCAGGCGCTGACGGCGCTGACGCCTTGGCCGGCATGTTCCGGCAGCCGTCGACGATGCCGACACCATCTTGCGTACTGCCTGCAATGCGCAAGCTGCGGGATGTTGCCCGTGCCCTCGTCACCTTCGCCTGTGGCACTGCCAGCAATCCAACGGGCACACTCCGGAGGTGACGCCTTGGCGTCAGCTCTGGATTCTATTGATCGTCGCGCACGAGCTCTCATGTTTTCCCACAATGAAAAACATCTTTCATCGCGGAGTACGTCAGTGTCACTGACGCAGCCTCCTGGCATAGGCGCTGCAAAGGCTGAGAGGGGGTGTCGCCTCGAGCATGCCTATCGGCCACCGAGCCTTCGTCACAGCACTATGCTGCACTCACCGACGGACGAGTTGAGGAGGCCGTGCTGCTGGAGTTGCAGTGGGTGGCTTCTGCTTGCGATGTGGGCGTTTCCACATAGTGCAGACCACCTGCTGCAGACCCTGACAGCTGGCTAATGCCCGAGTACCCGCAGACGTCGCGCCGGCCACAGCTCTGGCGCGCTTGATCGCGCTGTGCCTTGGCCAATCCATTTTCGATCAAGCATCGTGTCCGCACCAGTTCGGCCTTATCTCCATGCCATGCTAGATTCACTGAGGCCGCCTTTCTGCTCCAACTCCCGCTCGCAGGCGAGTGCAATGTCGCTGGGGATGAGCCGGATCTGCACGAGGTTCTAGCCGACGTGCGCTCACAGCTCCTGCCTTCCAGCCGACAATCAAGGGCGTAGTTGAGAACTCGGAGGGCCTCGCGCCGGCTTTCCGTAGTTCTTCGTGCGCCGGACCTTTGTCTGCTGGCGACGGTAAAAAAAGAAAATCCACCAGCTGTCAGATCTGCAGTGCGCATGGGCGTTTTTTGTTGTGCTGCACGAGGGTACGCACTGTCCCACCGTCCGAGTCCGGTGCATACCGATGATGCCACATGGCGGACTCAGACATTGCAGCTTTTCCTTTTTCAGCCCGACGCCGAAAGTCAGGGATGGGATGCAGCGCTCTCCCTGGCTTTCCTGCCCACCCTGTGAGGCGGCTTGGGGGTGCAGACGGCTGTCTACTGGACTGCGTGGGCCGACGTGCTCCCAGTGCGGCAGCTGCTGTTGCGGTCGCGGCGCCGTGGTGGAGGGCCTGAGCAGCCGCAGGCATCAGACGCCGCCCGCCCATCGCTTTGCGCCGATGCCTGCGCCTCCCTCTTCCGGGGGGGTGGCGAGCCCGGTTGCAGGGCTGCGTGGATGCGCTCGGCGATCACCATGCCGCATACGAACGCGGCGGCCCGCTGGCCTAACAAGCCCCGGCTTCAGCAGTGGCTTGTGCACACCCCCGCGGCTGGGATCCCAGCCGAGGATCGGCGCCGGCTCGACTTCGTCCTGTCTGGTGCCACTAGGCGCGGTCAGGCGCTGTGCTGCGATGTCACGCTCGTCTCACCTTGGCGCGCGGATGGGAGGGCGATCGCACGGCTATCGAAGTCGCACGGCGCCGTAAAGTCGCGCGGTCGTTGAGCTTGCCCGCAGGACCGCTCGTGGTGATGGCATCCGAGGTACGTCGGCAGGCGCTGGGTCAGTGAGGCGTGCGATCTCTTCCGGGTGTGCACTCGCGATACTTGTCCACGCTGCTGGGCGGCACTTGGCGAGCACCAGCGCAGCCGGACAGCGATGGGCAGCCGACACTGCGTGAAGTTGCCGAGCTTGCTGAGCCGACGCCACATTTTTTGCTGCCGCTGCACGCCCCGTAGATGCCGCTGGCGGACGGAAACAAAGCGTGTGCGAACAAATTAACAAAACAACCAACAAGAAGAGCAGGCCTCGGTCGTAGTTGTGAACCAAACTGTGGCGAAGAGAAAGGCGCGTGAAAAAAAAGAGCTCGCAGCCAAGCGGCCAAACAAGATGCCGAAGGCATAGTGACTTAGTGTTTCTGCACGGCCCCGGGGGGTGAGCGATGAACTCCCCCTTTCTTCCAATGGCACTGCATACACATGGCGTATCCCATTTTTCACCCTCGCACAAGGCTCGGCTGAGCCAGAGCACATCATCCGCATAGCAGGCCTTTGCCGCTACTGAAGCCACAGGCAGCTAGGGGAGAGAGAGAGAGTATGCTGGCTGTTGGTGCAACAGAGCCTCATCAAGTCGTCTTAGTGATAAAAGAGGTGCAGCAAAGACAGAGCAGCCGTTGAAGTTTGAGCTGTTAGGTTTCGAGGGTTTGTTTAACTGGTTGCTGTCCTTGCTGGCGCTCTGTTTGCCGCTGCTGTTTTCTCACCTGGCTTCCCCAAACTTGTTGGGGGGGGCACAACCGTGCCGGGGGGGTCGCTCCCCCTCCTTCTACCCTCGCGAAAGAAACGAGAGAGAGAGGGAGGACTGCTCCCGCCCCAACCCAAGCAAAGCAAAGCAAAGAGAGAGAGAGAGAGAAAGCAGGCATCCCCGGCAAGGGGATGGGGCACGGAGCTCCGAAAACGTCATGACCCCGTGCAGAGCAGTCAAGCAAACAAAGTGAGCAGTAGCAAGATGTGTGTATTTACATGTGAAGGTGTGTGTGGTATACCAGCTTTACGGGGATGTTCCCAGCTGCAGGGCGATGTTCTGGACCAAAGAGCCCCAACTGCTGCAACCGGGAATATGCCAGTGAATCTGGACCAGGGAGCCCCTTGGAATATGCTAGCGAATCCAGCTGCAGGGCGATGTTCTGGACCAGGGTTGCACTTGGGGAGGTCCAGCTGTAGGGTGATGTCGTGGACTAGGGAGCCCCACCGCTGCAACCTGCAACTAATGCAGCATACATAGTGTTTGCTTCGAATCCGAATCCAAAATGAATCGCGCACGTGTGGTGGCGCACGATGCCTGACACAGTGCTCTTGGTCGTCGTTGGAAGTACACGGCACTGTCGCCCTAGTGCCACCAGGTGGGGACAGAGGGGTGCTCCTCGAGTCATCCACGACTCTTCGTGCCGCCCCGGGATTCCTCAGCCTTTCCAGCGCCAGCCCACCCAGCAAGGACAAGCAGTAAGCCCCGCCAAGAAATTGAGAATCTGCAGCTTGCCTCCGATGCCGTTCAGTGCCCCAGCAACAACACGGCACCGAGAATTTGCTTCATGTACAGACATGTCTGAGGCTCGTTTCGACACACAAACCAAGCAATCAAGAGGAAGTACGCCCTGTATACAGCACTAGCCCATGAAAACTGACGCACCTTGTCATCTGGGCCCGCAACGTGGCCAAATGGGAGCTGCAAGCTGTCCCAACAGACGGCGTGGGGTGCGTGGCTGGGCTGTTTGCGCCCTCCCGCAACCCATTTTTTTAGGATTGCTGCAGCGTTTGCATCGCAGCGGAACTGTGGCGGGCATGGGACCACAAACCCCTTCGAAACTCAGGGCTTTCCTTTCTTTTTTTCTCGCGCCTTTTTGCGCCAGCAGACAGCGGTCCGGTGCAGGCGGCCTGTGTCGGCTGGCGGGCACAGGGAGCCGCGCGCGCACGTGCAAAAACCTCGTGCAGCTCCGGCTCATCCCCATGCAGCGACATTGCACTCGCCCGCGCGAGCGGGAGCTCCAGCAGGGAGGCGGCCAATGCGCGCTGCGCCACAACCGCGAGCAAGCTGGACCACCGCACTACCCTTGCAGAGCGCAGCGGTCCGCAAAGCTGCGGGGACGTCGGCGGCACGGCGCTTTGCGATCAGTCGGAGCCAGTTTGCAGCCTCAGCCCCGAAGCGGCCACCGACTTCAACCCCAACGACCACCAAGCGGCAGCGGCAGGTGCGCTCAAGCTCGGTACGTCTGGCGGCGTTTGCGTCGGGCAGCGCCATCGACAGCCCGGCCTGGATGCACGTCTGCTCCCGGGTGGGGGTCACCAAACGGCCATCGGAAGCCGTGGTGGGCATTGCAGCAGCAAGCCAGTTGTGCTCAAAGCGTTTTTGCCGTGGCAGAGACCTGAGCAATATCAGCAATATCCATGGTCTGCAGGTCATCACAGCCAACGACCGACTAGCCATTCGGATGGCAACTTGTTTCAGCGACATCACAGCGTTGAATCACAGAATACATGTGCCTTGGTAGTTATAACAAATCAAACACGTATCCATCAAATTCCGACCGAAGCTTTTCGACGCGACCGTGACGCCGACTGTATTATATGGGTTGCACACTCTTCCGTGACTCAGCAGCAACTACGCTTTGCTGCTCGGGTGAGGGTCGCACTGGAGGCAGACCCCAACGCCACGCTTGTTTCGCTATCCAGCGCAGTGCGTACGACACCATCTCTAGAGCCCCGTTTTTGACAGCACCGAAAGGATCGGCGCCAGAATTGGTGGCGTTTGTGCGCCTGTTGAATGGCCATCCCTTTGACGTCAGGCGTTTGCAGGCGCATCTTTCAGGCCGACGGATGCGAGCAAGGGGACCCGCTGGCGCCTGCCCTTTTTTCGCTCGGGCAGCATGGGGCTGCAGCAAGCCGCCAGCCGCTTGCGACCGCACGCTCATGGCATTCTTGGACGACTTGTACGTTGTCACGACGCCCGGTCGCGCGCGTGCATGATCGTGCTTGCCTCGACAGCGTCACGTTCGAGGTTTTTGCTCACTGTGGCATTGCTCCCAACCTCGGCAAGACGCGGGTCCTCAGCTTGGGCCAAACTGCGCCGCCGCCTGGGATCGGCGAGTTGGGCGCGGAGATAAACCGTTGTCAGAGCGAGGCACCGTCGTGCTCGGCATGCTCGTCGCCAGCCCGGAGTTCGTCCGAGCCTGGGCCGACGAGCGGATGCAAGAGGAGCAGCGCTTGTTGCAGGAACTACCCCAGTTGCCACCCAGTTGCCCGCGGGCCAACCACGCCATCCGCAGGTCCCGCCCAACGTTGTCGCACCGTATGCTGCAGCGCACGATGCGGCCATCCGCGACGCCTACTTCGCTACTCGCGTGCTTGCGAGGCGCCCCGCCGGATGCTGTGGACACGGTCGCGGCGCTCGCAGGCTTGCCAGCAACTTTGGGCGGGCGGGGCTTGCAACACACAACGGGCAGCGCCTGCTGCATACTGGCATGGGCTGATGGACGCCCTTCCCGTTTGCCATGCACGCTGCCCGGCATTCGCGGCTTCCTGCGTGCGGGAGCTGGAAAGACCGTGTCCGACTCTGGCGCCGTCCCTACAACATGCAGCTGGCGCTCGCACGCTGCTTCAGTCGGAAGGCAGTCGGAATCTTTCGTGGGTGGCCCTGCTGGATGGTGCCCGCCCGCCAGCACCACACAAGGAAGGCAAACGGCGGCTCGACGCCGTCGTTGGCAGTTGGAAGTCCAGCAAGCTCTGGGCGTGCGCTCGCAAAGCGGCAGCACCGCGAGGGCTGTCCAGTGCCGCGTAAGCGCGGCCCCCGCGGCTATTCTCGCGAGTCGGAGCTAGCCGGTCTCGCACGACATAATTGTGGCGTACGCCACCAGGCCGTCGATGCTCAGCACTGTCGTCCGGGGGTCCGCTTTGGTCGCTGTTGTGCTCAGCGCGTACTGGAACGGCGCGCATGCTGTTCGGAATGCTTCCCCGAACTGCTGTCCCAGCGTCCGGGCCACGAGGCAGCGAAAGATGTCGCCCATGACCAGTGCCCGCGCTCCACCTGTTGGCTTTGCCAACGCAAGCATGCTCGCAGTGCATTTGCCACGTCGCAAGGGACCTCCGCCCCCACCAGCTTGTCCGCGGCGTGTCCCAACAGCTGAGCGGTAGTTTCTTCATCCACTAAAAGTCACTTGTTCGTTGGTGCACCCGGAAGGACCCGCTACTGCTCACCGTCGCGCAGAAGTTGTTCAGCAAATCTGTTTTACAGACGTGGGCTGGGACAGCCGACAGATTGTCGATGTTCTGGTGCAGTGGCATCTGCTCTTCGGGCGGTCGCCGTACGGGGTCCCGGGGTGCCTGGAGCGTCTCAGCGTTGGCATGTGCTAAGGGAGGAGCTGTGAGGGCACCGAGGTGTGCGAGCGTGGAGGTTCCCACGCCGGATGTCACCCTCAGAGCCTGCCTCCGGTGCGCCCTCCGACTGCCGCTTGGGACGGGTCTCTTGGGCCGCAGCTGAACCCTCGCGGAGCAACTGTGTCGAACGGCCGTCGCAAAACAAACGCTTGAGGCGCTTGAACTCTGCCGGCGGGACATGCGCAACGCGGGGCAGGCGGAAAAACAAGCGGTGCGGGGCCGCGGGGCCAATAGGAAGAGTTTCCACCCGTCGCGTTCTGTGTCGGCCTCATCCTTTATTGCTTCGAGCGAAATGTGTAGGGCATTCCGCAGCAGGCCCTCGGCCGAGTGGATGCAACTTGCATCGCCCGGTCCATTGTTTCTGGGCCGCTCCCAGCATCGATCCGTGTCGATGTTGGGCTCGCCGCGTGCCCGCGACGCACGAGCCGCAGCACTTGCTACGTTGGCGATATGGGCGTCCACATCGGGCTCCAGCCGGTCGGCATCCGCTTGACGCAAATTCCGCAGTGTGGCTGCCACCCGCGGGATCTGCGCTGCACCCGCATCCCTCGCGAAAGACACGAGCAGTGCCCTTTACGGCAAGGGCTGCAACGGCGACCGGTAGAGAAACTTGGCCCCTGGTGGGCCCAGCAGCCGCCAGGCGTCACAAAGCCTCCAGCGGCGTGGGGGCGGCGCCGGCGGCCATCTGCTGAGCAATAGCTTGCTGCAGCTGCGCGGGCGGAGTCAGCGGCCTGTGTGCCCTCCCTGCTCGCCCGGAACCACGATATATCTTCCCATGCCCGCGCCGCCGCATCTTCCAGCAACCCGGCTGCGGAGGGCAGCAACGGAACAAAGAAGCGTGACAGCAGCCTAGCGGACCCTTGGCATTCGTGCGTCGTGGGGGCCCCTGGGCCCCGTAGCCGTGTTGGCGAGGTCACCGGGGTGCAAGCCGGGGAAGCGAACTCTTGCGAGGGCTGCGCGTGCGCTCCCGATCATGCAGAGCCGTGTGACGGCGCCGCGCCACATCGGCGTTGGCACTGTCGCCGTCGCCCACACGTAATTTCACCCGTGCCGTTTGCTTGCTTCGCTTGCAAGGGCGACTCGCGTACCAGGCCGCAGCCACCCCGGGAAGGGTGGCCAAGATGCCGCAGAGGAGGAGGAGGCAGAGAAACTCCACCCCCACAGGTGCCATGCGGTAGTCAGCCAGTCCATGGGCAGCTCCCGCGGCGGGGGGACAAGCACTACTGCGTCACTTGACAGTGGCTCGAGGCTGGCCTTGAGCCAAAATGGCTTGTCGTATGTGTCACGAACATCCCATGTCCTTATAGGACCGTTGCCATGGTGTAACGGGCGAAAGCGAAAGCGTGGTCCTGCGCCTCCCGACAGCGTCTCTCCTCTATACGGCGGCGAGTTTGCCAGCTCAAGCCCTTTACGAGCTTGCATGGCCTTGTCCGATTGCCACGGTGCGAAGACTTTGCGGCAAACGTGCTCGTCAACCTTCCCGGAGAAGACTGCGGCAGGGCCCCGAGACTCACGCTCACGACAACGTCGCCGCTCCACGCGAGCCAACAGACGGCCCCGGAGATCGCGTATTCGACCTTGCTGACGCAATAGGGCCGAGCCGCCTGCCGCTACGCAGCCTGTGGGGAAGTCATGGCCGGGGGTGCTGTAGGAGGCTGCGCCGAAGTCGGGAGGAGGTCATGCAACTGCCGGCAGCGGGCATCGCGCAGAAATCAAGGGCAGGGGCAGGCGGAGGCGGAGGAGGCGGCGGAGGAGCACGCGGAAGAGCGGCGAGCTGAGGGACAGCTCAAGCGAGACCGGTCTGGTGGTGAAGACACTCGCGGCATCAGGCCCAACAGCGAGTCCAACATAGCAAAGGCAAAATTCATCAACTGTGCGTGATGCCGGGCGCTGCATCCCACGTGGGGGCCTGGAAGCCTGCAGCTTGCAGGGATACATACGGTGACATCCTTCAAGGCAGCTAGGGCGTGAGGCAGCGGCAAGGGGCCATCCAAACACAGTGAGTATCCCAACCAACAGTTTATGAATGGCAATGTGTCCAGTGCTGCTTGCAAGGATCGTCCGCACTGTCGCTCCGGGACGAGGTTGGCGTTTGGAAGGGGCTGGAGTGCGATGGCTGGGTCGCCACCCCCTTGTGGCTTGAAGCGGGAGGGGGGAGGTGAGGAATTATAAAAAATATATTTCAGCGCAGCTTCGGTGGAGGTCGGAGTTATTACCTGGTGGTGGTTTGAAACTTCAGAGCTGGATATCGAGGTGTGTTCCATTTCAAGATAGACGTTCGTTTCTGCAGGACGCCGGCTAACTTACTGAGGAAGGACTCGGGAAATGGTTTTTGCAGCACGAAATCTTTATGTTTCCATTGGTGGTACCGAGTAGCACTATAAACCAAAGGCAGTGCGCACTGAACCACTCGTGGAACCATGGCTCCGAAACGGCGGAGGTAAGTAGGCTTGGCTCCGCGGAACGGTGCGCGCAGTCACAAATCTCGGAACCACTTCTTTTTTTTCGTGTCACAACCCTTTCCTCCACTAGTTCTCCTGAGGGTTCAGTGGCCTCTTTTGTAATGGCTGCTACTGGATCCCGTGGCCTTCTTTGCAAGGCTGCTACGTACAGCAGTGGCAACAGGATTCAGAGAAGCTGATGCCGGTTGGCGCACCGGAGGAGCTGAGCAGCTGCCGGCCACACGAAGAAAAAGAAGTGGTTCCGAGATTTGTCACTGCATGCACAGTTCCGCGGAGCCAAGCCTACCTACCTCATCCTCCGGAACCTTCACCCCCCCTTGGCTTTATTCTATTTCATGCGGGTGGCTGAAACGGATTCAACCTGGAAAAGGGGAGGGACCGCGCTACCGATCCAAGGAAACTTGTGGAAAGCCTGGATCGAGCATGGATGCGCGTAGTCAGCCCCGAGGGGCAGGTGGTCGGTCCCCCAACAAAGAGGGCGTATTTTTTCACTCCTTTTTTTTTTTTTTTGCTCCCTTTTTTTTTTTTCTGTCCCCTTGGTCCCCTGGTCCTTTGGTCCCCTGGTCCTCTGGTCCCGTGGTCCTCTGGTCCCGTGGTCCTTTGGTCCCGTGGNTTTTTTTTCTGTCCCCTTGGTCCCCTGGTCCTTTGGTCCCCTGGTCCTCTGGTCCCGTGGTCCTCTGGTCCCGTGGTCCTTTGGTCCCGTGGTCCCTTGGTCTTCTGGGTCCCCTGGTCAGGTGCAGCCCCTTGGTCCCCTGGTCTTCTCAAGTATATAAGGTTACAAGTATACCTTGCGAAGCAGCAAATCTAGACGTAAGGTATTACTGGTGGTGATCGTAGTAGTAGTCGTCGTCGTAGTAGCAGTACCAGCAAGAAACTACGACTAGGACTATAACTAGTACTAGTACTAGTACTAGTACTAGTACTAGTACTAGTACTAGTACTAGTAGTATTACTATTGCTATTACTATCACTATATTACTATTTCAACCATGCAAGAGGCAAAAATTATTATTGCTATTACTATTACTACTACCATTACTCTTATTGTTGCTGACTGTTACTGTTACTATTACTGTTTACGATACACTATTTACTTTTTACTATTTACTCATCACTATTAACTATTAACTAGTAGTTAATATTAGTAACTGTTGCGATTATTTTTCACTATTAATATTACCATTACTCCTACTATTACTATTACTATTAATTACTATTACTGTGACTATTTACGATTTATTATTTACTTTTTACTGTTTACTCTTCACTATTAACTATGAACTATTAACTAATATTATTAACTATTGCGATTATTTTTTACTATTACTATTACTATTACCATTACTATTACTATTAATTACTGTTATTATTACTATTTCTACTATTACTAAATTACTATTACGATAATACGTTTACTATATCACTATCACTATATTATTCATACTTTATTACTTTATTGCTATATCACTACACTACTACACTACTACACTACTACACTACTACACTACTACANCGATAATACGTTTACTATATCACTATCACTATATTATTCATACTTTATTACTTTATTGCTATATCACTACACTACTACACTACTACACTACTACACTACTACACTACTACACTACTACATTACTATATTACTATATTACTGTATTACTATATTACTATATTACTATACTACTATATTGCTATATTGCAATTTTACTAGATTATTATATTGCTATATTACTATATTACTATTACTATT
>BGNK01002078.1:83366-101352 GCA_003297005.1 Symbiodinium sp. clade A Y106
TTACTATATTACTATATTACTATACTACTATATTGCTATATTGCAATTTTACTAGATTATTATATTGCTATATTACTATATTACTATTACTATTACTAGCACTTACTCTTACGACTACTACTATTACTACTATTACTATTATTAAGATTATTACGATTATTACGATTATTACTATTATTATTATTACTATTATTGCTAATTTTACTGTTATTGCTATTATTACTATTATGATTATTATTACTATTATTATTATTACTATTATTACCATTATTACTATTATTACTATTATTACTATTATTACTATTATTACTATTATTACTATTATTACAATTTTAACTATTATTACTATTATTACTACTATTACTATTATGACGATTATTACTATTATTACTATTATTACTATTATTATTACTATTATTATTATTACTATTACTACTATTATTACTATATTATTACTATTATTACGATTATTACTATTATTTCTATTATTACCATTGTTACTATTATTACTATTATTACTATTATTACGATTATTATTATTACTATTATTACTATTATTACTATTATTATTATTACTATTATTACTATTATTACTATTATTACTATTATTACTATTACTAATATTACTAGTAGTATCACTATTACCATTACCATTACTATTACTATGACTATTACTATCACTATTACTATGACTATTACTACTACTAGTACTACTACTACTACAATTACTACTACTACTACTACTACTACTACTACTGCTACTACTACTTTTTCTACTACTACTACTACTCTTACTACTACTCTTACTCTTACTCTTACTCTTACTCTTACTCTTACTCTTATTCTTACTATTACTATTACTATTACTATTAGTACTAGTACTAGTACTAGTATTGCTATTGCTATTGCTATTGCTATTGCTATTGCTATTGCTATTGCTATTGCTATTGCTATGTGTGTTGCTCCAGCGTGCCATGTTTCCATTCAGCAATGACGACCACACCGACCATGACGACAACGACCATGGACAGGAAAGAGAACAGTAAGTGACAAGCAGGAGACCCGCGCAGGAGAAAACTACCGAAATGCTTCCCTGAAGTACTGGCTCAATGAAAGCAGGCCTCGCGAAGGCCCTGCCCCCCAAATATTGGCGGGATTCAGACACCAGGGAGACCACGACGAAGTCGCTTCCCAGCAAGTACTGGAGGACCAGCACGAATGTACTTTCCGCGAGGTACTGGCGCGTTTCGGGCAGGAATCCCGGCCTCGAACGCGCGCGGCAGACNAGTACTGGAGGACCAGCACGAATGTACTTTCCGCGAGGTACTGGCGCGTTTCGGGCAGGAATCCCGGCCTCGAACGCGCGCGGCAGACGAATCCTCTGTAAATGATAGGACGTCCGGGATCACGCGCCGCGAGCATCCTGTGCAATTAAAGCAGGATGGAGAAGCAGCATTTACTGTATATACCAGGACGCGGACACATAGTTGTTTCTGATCCTTTTTAAGTTTTTTTTGATCCGTGGGTGATTAAATTTCTTTTTGATCCTGATTAATTTTTTTTTGATCCGGCACCCTTGAAGATAGGGAGGGGTTCTTGATGGTTTACTGTGGCGTTTCGGGTTTGGGCGTAGGGGGGATTACTGTACATGATGGGTTCTCCTTTCGAAAGCATGGAGCCCTCAAACAGCGTCCCTGCAACAACGGTGTGCGCGGTAGTCCACTGCAGGATGCCTTTTGAGCTTGACAACTGGGTTCGTCGTGCCACACTGAAGGCAACCCCAAAACTTAAAATTGGACCATGAGAGCTCTGCGGCACCATTAAGGAATGCCTGCATAGTGTTTGGGGGGAGTCTTGTAGCTAATCGTAAGGAACTTGGAAACATTTCTGGGACCAGCACCTGAAGTAAGTGTTCGCGTCGAGCAAGCTGGGGCCGTTTTAGCTCGGAAGGTTTGTGGCCAGAGGGGTTCCCGATTGTCGAGTCGGATCTGGAGACGGTAGTAGGCGACAAGAGCTAGATTAGCAGCTAGATTCAGCTAGATGCTTTTATGGCAACTTTCTGAGCTCTTGAACCTTCGATGCCGCCTCACGCAGGCCTGTGCAGGCCTTGAAGCTTGGCCATCGTTATAAGGCAGGTGGTTACATTGTGTTGTAACTGGCCTTTTGTCGCATGTGGTATGTTAGCTTTGCCGGCCAACGTGCTAGTGAGTGCAAGTCGTTGCTGATGCTGCTGATGCTGCTGCTGCTGCTGCCGGCTGCCGCTGCTGCTGCACCTGCTGCTGCCCCTAGTGATATTGTAGTGGCGATGACTGGTGCTTTTGCCTTTTTCTAGTTGCATGTGCAGAATTGCTTGCGCCCGCGCCATAGTCAAACTGATTCCAAGGAAGCAACATCTCAGTGGTGTTTGTGGCGTGCCGCGCTTTCGGCAACGACTTCTCTGTGGGAGCAACTGTCTGCAGGACGGCTTTGCATAAAAACTCGAAGTCCCAAAAACCCAAATCAAGCCTCCAAGACAAACTCCGGTTCTTTGTCTATGGAAACCCAAAACCTTAAAACAACAAATGCCTCAACCCCAGAGCCCTAGGCCCCTACCCCCCTGACGCCTACAGGCTGGGTTTTAAGGTTTCTTCGTCCCATACCCTAAACCCTAAACCCCGAACCCAACCCTAAACCCCAAACCCTCACCCCTAAACCCTGAACCCTAAACCCTAAACCCCTAAACCTCTAAGCCCCTTTGCGTGCATCTCGCCCGGATCGTCCGCAGTGACTTCTTGCATAAACCCCTAAACCCTGAACCCTAAAACCTAAACCCCTAAACCCCGGCTAGGACGGCGATCCCTTAGAGCCGAGTGGAGAGTTGCAGCTCATCCTCGTGCCCTACGCGAAGAGCAGCCAGGAGCAGGCGCCTCCGCGGTTTTGCGCGTTGCGGGGGGGTTCCCTCAAGGTTTTTTAGTTTTTTTTTTAAATAGGGGCCTCAATAATTAGCAATACGATTTTGTGGCTTCCTTATTATAAGTATAGTAAGTATAGTATAATGGGCCCCAAAACCCAATTCTAACCATTAAGGCTCCTATATTGGGGTTTCTAAGGGTTTCTTCAAGTGTTTTGGGTTTGGAGTTTCTGAGGATTTCTTGAATGTTGTGGGTTTAGGGTTTCCCTTTTTTTGGTGGTGTTGAGGGCCTTGCGTTTGAAGGATTTAGAGGGCTTAAGGCTTTTAGGGTTCTGGGCTCAGGGGTTGAACCAGGGTTCCGGGAAGGGTTTAGGCACAAGGATAAGGATTTTCGCACGTTGGACTTTGGGGTTTAGTGGTTGCTAAGTATTCGGGTTCTGGTTTAACACAAGGTGTTGGGGGTGGAAGCAGCGGTTTTGCACTTGCGGTTGAGAGGTTCGGAGGTGGTTGTCTTGAGACTGTAGTTGAGCCTTTTCGCTCTTGAAACCCTAGGCCTTGTGTAAACCCTTAGCCTTAAATCCTAAACTGTGGTTAAGCCTAAACCCTAAACTCCTTAATGAATCCCGAACCCGGTACTTTACAAATCCCAAAGCCTTAATTCTCATAGATCCCCCAAGTTCTGTTAAGCCCTGAACCGGCAGTTGTTAATGCTTTGTTGCTAGCGGCTTAGCAGCAGACACAGCAGCACGTACATAAAAAAAGGCAGTCGTAGCAGCTTGAAAGGCGGTCATCGGCGTCGTCGTACTTACAATCTCCCCGTCGTATAGTCGCAGTCGTAATCGCAGTCACAGCCGCAGCCGTGGCCACAGCCGTGTCGAAGTCGCAGTCGTATAGTCGTCGTCGTAGCAGTAGTAAATTGTAGTAGCAGTCGTCGTCGTAGTAGTTGTAGGATGATCAAGACAAGTTTCAACATTCACCATCGTACTCAAACATCAGGTGCGAGAGCTGCTTTTGGCCGCGGGGCAGGGCTCGGCCGAGGAAGTGGAGCAGCACCTCAGCAGCTATGAACAGCTTCATGCATGTAGTGCGTTTCCCGGTGTGCTTTGTGGGTCTAACGGTTCATCGCCGACTTTCAGGTGTTGTCGGACTTGAAACGAAAGGATCGGGCTCAAGTCTGCGAACTGACTCTTGCTTCAACAAGCCATCCAAAGCCCTGAGATAAAGCCACCCGTGTCATGCCAGTGACCTTTCTTCGGGGTGCTCGCTGCAGGCGGTTAAGGCGGTTCCCACAGTTAAATTCTAAACCCCCGGCCACAAAAATGACCCTCAATGGGCCTGAACGCCCACAAGATAGCTCTACTATAGGGGCCCTAATAATTAGAACAGGGTTTGGGGGTCTAGTCTACTATAATTTATAATACGGAATCCCCAAAACCCCATTCTACTTATTAAGGCCCCTTAGACGATCCGAAATATGTGAGAAGAGCAGTCCGAGGATCCTGGGGCGACCACAGGATCCTGACGACTGCCGAGGGCTCAAAGGGGAGGTCGCGGTGGGTTTAGGGTTTAGGGCTTTTTGGGGTTTATTGTAGAGGAGTCGGAGAGGACATGGGCAAGACCTCGATATAGTTGTATCTAGATGATGGCTAATTTTGGTGGGTGAGCGGTGGACACACCACTTGTAGAAGTGTCGCAACGGTGGCACTAATCAAACTGTCGCCAACAGTAGCAACGGCGATAGCAATAAAGGCACCGTGCTGTCATTCAGCAACACATATTTACTAAGCTTTGTCAACACAGATCTCGCTCTCTGTGCTTGCAGGAGCTGTCAACCGCTCAACCCTGCCCTAGCATAAGCCTGAAACGCCAAGCTATAACCTAAACCCTCAGCCTCGCAGGAGGTGGCTATCGAAGAAGAGGACTTGTATGGGACACTCCCGTTTGGATATTTCGGTGCGGAGATTGCAGAGACCCTAGCAGTCACGCCGCTCTTCATCGCTGCGAAGAACGGCCATATAGAGTCTCGGCTGAAGTTCTGTGACGGTTTAGGGTTAGGGCAGAGAGAGAGAGAGATAGAGTCTCGGCTGAAGTTCTGTAACGGTTTAGGGTTAGGGCAGAGAGAGCGAGAGAGAGAGAGAGAGAACGAAAGTGACACTCCAATCATGACAGCAGCAACCAGATCAGAAGTTACCCGAGTAACAGCTCAGCATGATAATTGTCATGTATAGTGGCGCATGTTGATCGGTCTCGACCACAGTCACAAGCTTGATGTCATTGAAAACGTTTCATTCGATCGTTCTGTTCGACTAGTGCTTAGCAAGGCATGGGGCTCTAGTACAACCCTGCGGATTTAGCGCTTTTAGTCGATTGTTGGGCTTCAGCCGTATTTAAGTCGAGTACAACCGCTGCCAATGCTGCAGAGGTTGGGGATTTTCTGGTTGGTTATCAAAGCCCTACGCCCTACACCCATCCCTACACCCTAATCCTTAAACGCTAAGCCGCTAAACCCTATACCCCTACACCCTCAAGCCGCAAGCCTCCAGACGTATAAGCAAGAAGCCTTCAGAGACCAAGGCGGTCGTGCACCTTCTACTTGAGGCCAGGGCTCACCCAGACAAAGGTTGCGGCCACTGCACACCCCTGGTGAAGGCGGGCATCAGTGTAGGGTTCAGGATTTACGGTTGAGGCGCTGTATGCCCGACTAAGCACAACCTTAGAGGGGTGGTGAATGGCAATCGTGAATGAAAGCTCGGCTACCGTCGGAACTGAGAGGGCAAGGATTCAAAATTCGGCGCTATACTTCAGAAGCCAGCCCCCCAGCCCAACATCCTCAGCACTACGGAGGCCTGCGCAAAGGGCCATGCCGAAGTTGTGCAGACACTGCTCCAGAGTGGTGCTGACAAGGACTTCAGTTACTGCAAACACTGCTAAGGCTAGCACGAGGGAGGACAGCGACCACAAAAAGATTATAATGAAACTGAGGGGATGAGGATGAGGGCAGGGATCATGAATCATAGTGATCAGAATGATACACGGCTTGATCAATAGCGGTGATTCTGATGAGGATGATGATGCTAGCGCTAATGTTGATGGTAGTGCCGATGATGATGATGATGGTGAAATTTATGATGATGATGCTGATGATGATAATGATGATACTGATATTGATGATGTTGTGATGCTGTTGGTGTTGTCGTTGTCGTTGTCGTTGGTGCGGTTGCTGTTAGTGCTGTTGGTGTTGGTGTAGCTGCTGCTGTTTTTGTGGTTGTTTTTGTTATTGTTATTGATTTTTCTTGCTCTTCTTCTTGTTCGTGTTCTTTTTCTTTTCGTGGTCGTGTTTGTGATGTTGGTTGTTGTTGTTGATGATGATGATGACGACTAAAGTAGCAAGGAGGTACCGTCAGAGGGACCCGTATCGTAAGCCTCAACCCATAAATCTGACTCTGGGATGTCGCAGGACCGATGCGGGGAATCTGGCTACGGCAATCTTACTCCTCTCGCTGTCTCCTGCGAGCAAAGCAAGGCCTGCCACCGTCCCAAGCTTTTTTGGTGGTTCTGGGTTTTATGCGACATGTTTGGGTGCCCGGTTTGAAAGTGGCTTGCAACAGACGGCCGTTCAGGAAGAGCTGGTTCGAATACTCCTTGCTGCTCGTGCTGATCCGGACAAGTACGGCGACGTCGACGTCACACCACTGGCCCGAGCTAGTCGGCATGGATCGGTAGCAATTGCAGGCATGTTGCTGGCCGCCGGCGCTGAAAAGGACAAGGACAGCAAACAGACGTTCAAACTGCGTTACCAGGAGGAGAGGACGACTGGTTGGACCCCCCTCGTCGAGGCCGCTCAGCATGGGCATCTTGGGGTGGTGCGACTGCTTCTGGAAGCGAAGGCAGACAAGGACAAGCTCAGTCACGGCCGGACAGCACTGGTGAAAGCTTGCGAGTTCGGGCACGTCGGGGTCGCAAGCTTCCTGTTACAGGAGGGTGCTGATGCAAGCCGGGCCAGCAACCACTGCACCGCCCTGGCCTTCGCGACTCAGCTGGGCCGACTGGACTTGGCGCGCCTTCTCCTGGAGGCAGGCGCCTCCACGGGCGAGGACGGGGAAAATTTGCCTCCGCTTTCCTGGGCCTGCCGCTTCGGCCAGCTAGAAATGGCCTGCTTGCTGCTGGAAGCTCGGGCCAACGTGGAGCAAGGATGCTTTAAGCCGTTGATGGAAGCATCCCAGAAGGGATATCCAGAAATCACGCGTGCTTTGCTGCAGGCCGGTGCTGACCCAAACAAAGGCTGCTTCATTCCCTTGGTGGAAGCTTCTCACGAAGGCCACACGGAAATCGTCCGCCAGCTTTTGGCAGCCAGGGCGGATTCCGAAAAACGGGGCCACTCTGACCTGACTGCTCTGGAGAAGGCGACTCTCCGAGGTCACCAGGAGATTGTGGACTTGCTCGCGAAAGGTGCGACAAAGACGCCGCAATCCCCTAATACTGGTATAGAGAACCGCGGAAGTCCCCATCGCTCCATGAGTCAAGGAGCACCTTTTAGGGTTTAGGGTTTAGGGCTTAGGGTTTAGGGTTTAGGGCTTGTAACAGTCCTGCCGTGAGTATGCAGCAACCAGACTAGATGGCCCGTGTTGAGCCGTTGCCCAAACTCGCGAGAGGCCTATGGTAAACCCTGAAGGCCTAGTATAGGGGCCTAAATAACTACCAATACTATTCTGGGGTGCCATATTTCAGTTAAAGTACAAGATACCCCAGAGCCCTCTTCTGATTATTAAGGCCCCTAATGTAGAACCCTGCTATAGACGCCTTTAAAGGACCCCTTTAACGGAACCCTATTCTAAAGACTAAGGCCCCTGCATTCTAGTACCCTTATAGATCCCGTAACCCTTATAGACCCCTTTAAAGGAACCCTATTCTAACCATGAAGGCCCCGAAACGTAGTAACGACAGTTCTGCGCTTTGCCCAGGCTGGGTTTGGCGCACGAAGCCTACTTCCAACATTTCGGCGCCACCTGGTTCGCGCTTGGAATGGATCGGTTTTGGTTGTTGGGATCTTTTGGGGGTGTGGGTTTTGAAGTCTTTAACATTTCAGGGTTTGGGGTATCCACGCCAATACTTAGACGAAGAAGAGTGAAGAAGTTGAAGGAAACGACAAGGTGCTAGCGAGCAGAAAGTACCACGATCAGAAACATATGAGAGACAGGAACTACGAGCAGCAGCCAGACGACAACACCGAACACTACCAGCGGCAAGAGGAGCAAGGAGCAGCAGAAGCCCGAACGCAGTTGTGGTTGTCGGCAGACAGCAACAACTACAGCCCCAAGGAGTTCAAAGTTGCAGTATCCTACCTGAAGAAAAGGCCGCCAGGGAAGAACATCCCTTAAACTCTACTCGGAGTTTATGTCTTTGCGCGTTTGGTTTTTGTTCGTAGATCATGGTTTGGGGGCTTAATTAGGGTGCGACGCCCGGAACCGCGCATGCAACAGAAATCTAGCTTGGAACTGTTTTCGTCAACATCGAGCCTTAGACAGGTAGATTCTGCCTGCCTCCGGCTGGAGAAGCGCGTGCGGCTACTTCCCGAGGAGGCAGTCCAGTCATACTGACGTTTACCCATGGCACCAGTGACATAGAGGCCTGAATCCATCTTTAGGGTCCCCCAGTGTCTCTTTGGTATAAAGGCAGCAAAACTCTAAACCTCCACATAAAGCCATCAAGCTCTGCTCCAATCGAAACTCGCAAGCCCAGCCTTGCGGGAAAGTGCATCCGAAGCGGAAGTACTCGGGCTTCTGGTGCTTGGGGCCATTAGGAGGTGCATTGAGGGTAGCGGTAGCATCTCAAGTCCTTACGGAACCTTGCTGCAAGAACCGCTGAACACGCCAAAGCCAGATGATGCCTTCGCCCTGAATGCCACCCCCATCAATCCAAACCCCGATGCGTCCGTAGAAACACTTTTCAGTCGCCTTGGTGTCTTCTCGGAAGGAGTTGGAGAAACTGTGTGGCGATGTCCGGCTGCAGCAAGAATGCGTCTGAATGTAAGCTTGGATCCCAAAACAGGCTCATTTCATAGCCTTTGACTGAAAAATACTGCACAATTACGACCGAGCGCTTTGATAATGGTTTCGTATGGAATCGATCCGGACAAGTCTGACTACAGTAGGAGCTGTACATGCTGCCAGAACTTGAGCAGGTCGACAGGCTACTTGTATAGATGAGGTGTGATAAGTGTTAGTGTCTTCGGATAGGGAGACTGTTCCGGAGATTACCTACCTGAGGAGCAGTGCCTTGCGGACGCAGGGGAACACTGGGGAAGCTAGTAATGGGGTATATGACTTGGTGGTGTTGGTGGTCATCCCCTCTGTTATGATGTATGCAGGTGTTCCCCTCCCTCAGCCAGTATGGTAGTCTGGACGTTCTTCGGCTAAAAGACACGAGGGTTCAAGCAAAAAAGAAACCCCGACCCTGAACCCTACGCCTTAAACCCAACTCAAAGAAGTCCAGGATTGCTTCACCCTGGGCACCTCGCACCTCTCCAGGCGTCTGGGAAGTTACTTGAAGTCACACATGACCGCTGAAGAAATTCCTTCACTGTCACAAGCGACGCCAAGAGCAACTCTATCACGAGCTTGTGTTCGCATCGATGCAGCGCGGCATGTGAATGCATGCGGTATATGAACCCTTGGTCAGGGTGAAGGACTTCAAGGCCCGCGCCATGCGGGGCGTGGCCGAGGCAGAAACGCAGGCAGGGCTCTGAGGACGATAGCCCAGCACGTCGTGTGAGCTCCGGAGTTCGGGGTCTCAGGGTTTTGGAACAGATGCAAAGCAGTCTTCTTGATGCACCTCGTGTCGTCGCAGCATGCTTTTGGGGCTGGAAACTCATCCCAGCCAGACAACTTTTATCCAGGTCCCCACTCTTCAAGTCTGCGGTCATCTGAGGTGTCGCAGGTCGAGCGCTGGAAGCATAGGGTTTTCCTCATAGCTCCCCCAGCCCACAGCGAGTACTGGAGCCGCTGCAAACTGAGCCTTCGAGTCCCTGGCAAATACCAGCAAATCCCAAGCTCCTAAACCCTTAAACCCCAAACCCGAAACGCTGTAAGCCGTGAGCCCAAAGCTACATCGCTATTCGCATCCCAAAGCTTGAGCCCCTTACGTATTCTAGTAGACTGAGCTCCCTGCTCCTAAGCCTTGGAAGCAGGGAGCCCTGAATGTGGTCTGGAGTGTTACATCTGCAAGCCCGGACGAAGCCAGGAACCTTCAGCCCCGAACCGAGACGCAAAACTCCGCTAAAGCCTTGAACCCAAATTGACACCTGGCGATGCCAGGTGACACCCCTCCAGGCCGCAGATGGCGAGGCGTTTCGAGGGGCTGGTCAGGTGATTTTCGGTTTCAGGTTTCGGGTCCTTGGGTTTCGAGGGTGTTGCGTGGGTCGGGGATTGTCATGTAGGATTGACGGGCTTCGTGCTTGGGTTGTTTGAGCGAGTCTAGGAGGGTGCGTAATTTGGTTTGGGACGGTAGAGGCTTTGTCATGGCACCGGCTTCTGCCCCAACACCCTACACAATCGCAGCTCCAAGCCCCAGGCTATGACAAGGAATTCACAAAAGTTACCAAAGACGATACCGCAGGCCCGAGTGCCCAAACCAAGCAGGCTGTCGGCAATCAAACGAATGGGGTCCAAATCCTCATCCTGATGCCTCTTCCTCGCCTGAGTTAGGACAGTATCAAGCGGGCGCTCTCTGTCCGCAGCCGCGAGAAGAACGAGATGATGCGCGTGCAGGGTCCGGGGCCTGGGACTTCCAGAGGCCTGCAAGAAGTAGAAGTAGTAGTAGTAGTAGTAGTAGTAGTAGTAGGTAGTAGTAGTAGGTAGTAGTAGTAGGTAGTCGTAGTAGTAGTAGTAGTAGTAGCACCAGTAGTAGTCGTCGTGGTCGTCGTAGTAGCAGGAGTAGCAGTAATCATAGTAGTAACAGTAGTAGCAGTAGCAGCAGCAGTAGCAGCAGCGAGGAGCAGGAGTAGGAGCAGGAGCAGTAGTAGGAGTAGGACTAGTAACGAGTGTAGGAGTAGGATGGAGTAGGAGTCGGAGACGGAGTAATTTGAGAAGGAGGAAGAGCCCAAACCTGACGTTGACAGTCTCGATTGCAGTGGTGACATGGGCCCTGATGTTTGCCATAAAAACTATTTCGATGATTCTCTTGATGAGGTCGGTGTTTGGATCACATCTCAGTCTCATCTTTGTCTCTGTCGATATATGTTTGCGCAATCGTGTTTCTCTTGTGGCTGTACTTGGCTTGTTCGTTCTTGTTTGTGTTTGTAGGTTTGTGCTGGCCCAGCCATGGACCTCACTTGATCTACCGGCCGCCTGAATTTAAGGAGAGTAGGAGGCGAGTTCTTCGCGCCTCTCCCGTCTGTTGGAAAGAAATGAATAAAGGTGCACGGTCTACTTTTTTTGCTTTGCGGCTGGCTCTTTTGCATTTCAGGTGGTGTGCTGGCAACGGCCCATGCTTCGAGCATTCATCAAAGCACCAAACCCCTACTTGTAACACGATCAAAAGGAAGACGTGCAAGCATTATGGCCACCATCGGCTTCTGCTCTTGTTGAATGCAGCAGATTTCCTCATTGTGGTTTTCCTTTCCCAGGCCTGAACTCCGAGAGCGCGTGGTCGCGCCAGGCAGACATCCCCTCGGACTCCCGGCCAGAGGTTGCGGCGTAGTTGAGTTGCTGTTGTTATTACTGCGTGAGAAGAGGCCGTTTTGGGACTCTAAGAGCGACGTAGGAAATTTCGATTTCGTGGGCGGTCCGAGTGTGGCAAGTTGGTTTCTTCAGCGGCGCAAGCATCGTCGTAGGTGCGTTAGCATCGGTTGGCTTGCCCCGAGCGCTGCCACCAACAGCATGTGGCACCATTAAAGGCTGAGTCGTCAAATCCCAGGCGTGCTCCGCTATATAACCTTGAAAGTCAACGAATCTGAATTCTGGAATCGCTGCGCACCAGAATCCCAAACTTTGAGCATCGAGCCCTAAATCCGAGATTAAGCCCTGAACCATCTCCCTAAACCCTACGGGAAAACCTAACCTGCCCCCTCAACACAGCCCGCGGAGCCTTGAGGCGTAACGCTGTACACGAGCCGAACCCGTAATCCTAAACAGTTGACCTTGAACCCCAAACCCTCAAACCTTAGCCTTGTAGAAGAGGGTCGATGCTAGGCAAGACACCTTGGGCCTTGGGCTTACTTCTCATGATGACGACAGGAATGCTGGTCATATGGATGACGGTGATGTCACTAATTATACTTGAATTAGAATTAGGTATAACAGCAGCAACAACAACAGACAACAGGCAACAGGCAACATGCAACTGACAACAGACAACGGCAGCAGCAGCACAGCAGCCAACTTAAATCACCTTTCTTGCCGGAAACCACTGAGGACCACGAGAGTGACAGGGACGCCCCGACCTCTAGCGACGAGGAAGCCGAGGCCTCTAATAAAGGGATTTGAACAATTAGTGATACTATTCCGTTGTAGTCCATGTATAAGAATGCTATTCATACTTTTCACTATCATAACTGTACTTTGTAAGTTAGGGGGGCAAGGACTTGCGAATTCGGGGTATAGGCTGAAGTCAGGGTCTGGGATACCTGAAGGTTTGCAAATCACGCATTCCATGAGGAAGCCTAACGCCCGAAGCCTGAAGGGAGAGGGAAGGAGAGAGAGGATCCAAAACCATTAGGGTTTAGGGTTTAGGGCCCCGAAACCCGAAACCCAAGCCTTGGAGCCCCGAAATCACAGCTCCGAAGCCGAACCTGAAATCCGAAAACCCCCGCAGCTTGAGCCTTAAAATGTTGATCCCGAACCTCAAAGCCGCATACCCCAAGCCCGAAGGATTTCCTGGAGCTGAAAGAAGCTGAAAGAAGCCCCGAACCCTGCGCGCTTCGGCCCGCACCCGGGAACGAAAGAACCCAACCCCCCAATCCAGAAACTCCTGAGGTCCTACATCAACACCTAAAGCCCTAAGCCCCAAGTCCTCATTCATGCACCCAACCTCGGCCAGGCATCGCCGCTACGGCCCAGCTGCTCTGACATCACACCGAGCAGGTGGGCCGTTTCGAGGGTGATTTCTACGACTGGGGGTTTGCTCATGCAGGGTGCCTTCTATGATGTGGCGTCTTTCTTGGGGTCCATTTCCTGAGATTCACATCTTACGTAGGGATCAAACCGGGATATGAATGGGTGGGGTGTAGCGTTTGGGTGCTAGCTTAAACGGAAGCCGCTCGGAAAAGAGCAGGCAGACAAGAAGCGCGTTTTTCACCCACATCTTAAGTTAGCTGGAACCGCAAACTCCAGACGTTTCTCAAGCGCGAAGCATGCTCTCCCTCTCTTTCTTTCTTTGTTCTTTCTTTCATTCTTTCATTCATCCATTCTTTCATTCATCCATTCATTCATTCATTCGTTCATTCGTTCGTTCATTCATTCGTTCAGTCCATCAATTAACCATTCATTTATTCGTTCATTCATTCATTCATTCATCTGTTTGGTACAAGGCACGCTAGCAATTACATTATGACCACAAGATTATGCCTACCTAACTATCCAGACCTTGTTTGACCAGGCTTGGTATGCCTGCCCTGCTCGATGTCGCCTGTGAAGTGCGGGACCCAAGACAACGAGGTTCTGATAGCTGACTGTGTAGGTGCTTCCTGGATAAGGATTGAGGGCACAGGGTTTGTGGCGGGCTCACGATCCAATGACTTTGCGGCTGTTGCTTCCTGTGTGCAGTGCGATTGTCACATGTTGACCTAGAGGAGCATCTTTTAAACGACTTAAAGAGCAGAGCCCCTCCCCTACCCGAAAGCCCATAATTCAAGCATGAGGTTCAGTTGTCTATTTGATTCAGTGATACATCGGGACGAGTATTGAGCAAGGAAGATGTGCTGGTGCATGTTGTGCCTCCCCACGAAAGAAGTGTGAACTCCTCCACCCTATGCCGAGTTGTCGTTTGATAGTTGATCATTTGTTGGGTTTCTGTGCCGCGCCCTGAACTGCACGGCAAGCCTGTGAAGCCCTAGCTAGTCCAAATAAACAGAGCCCTTATGAATCCGGTATCCTGATAAAGCCCATGTGAATTCTAACATGTTGTGGGACCTTTGTACAACGCCGCTGCAGTCCCATACAAGCCGGTACACTGTAAGCTCCTTCTGTGAGGCGTTAACGAATTTGCGACAGCCTGCATAGAGAACCCCCACACCCTAAACCGCCAGTTCCAAGGCTGGAGGTGGCCGGGTTCCTGCGAACAGCCCTGCAGCCTCTACAGCATCGCTATCCAGGCAGATTCAGTTTAGGGCGCATCAGGGCTCAGGGTTTAAGGTTGTGCGGTTTCGGAGATCTTGGGTATCAGGACGAGGGGTTCAAGGTTTAGGGCTTGGGGCTTTAGATTTTGCGTCTGGTCTTTGGGTCAGGCATCAGGTATTAGGTGCCTGCCGGCCGAATTCTCAGTCTTCACAGGTTCACACGAGGGAGCCTAAGGAAGAGTGATCACTCACAAAACCCGTCACACTCAAAACCCTCCATGCACATGTCTGCCTCGCAATCCTGAACCCTAAACCCCAAACCCTGAATCCCTGAAGCCCACGAATTGCAGCAACTCCAGGCCCTCTGCGCACCGCTTCGCCCGGGGTGCAGCATCGAAGGAGGACTGGACTCGCACCCTGCCGCCCATTAGGGACTAGGACTGAGGACATGTCAGGGTTTTGGGGCTTAGGGCATTAAGTTCAGGGCTTTGCGGTTTAGGGCTTTGCTGGCCTTGGGTTTTTGTTGGTCCCAGTTCAGGTCTGTGCAGGATTTCGAGTTTAGTTTTCTGGCTTCAGGGATGATGATAAACCCTCGTATTCTCAACACCCTGTACGAGTCTATGCTACTGTAATATGTGACCTTCATTGTAGCTAAAGCTAGAGCCTGCTGCGGTCCTGTGGAGGTTTGCATCGATTCGTAGGATGTGTTTTCATGTCGTGAGCCACCCAGAACACTGCTTGATGTCAGTTCAGCCCGTCCTCGTGCAAGAATGTCGATCAAACTGAGTTCTTCAGGTCGGCCATTGGCCTCCACCGTACCTCAAGCTTTTCCAGATTTCTTGTGCTGTTTTCGTTTCAGTAATACGCCATTCAGCCCTCTCTCAGCCCCAGCACACCCTAGACTTCCCAAAGCATGAACTCCCAGTCCCCGCATAAACAGTGTGCACCTTTGCGTCCGAGGCCTCGTGCACAAGGCGAACACCTTCATTCTCCGCTCCTACGTGGCGATGGCCGAGAGGGAACCCATCACAAAGTGCCTTTGAATGTAAGACAGAAAATGGATCCCCCATGTCATTATTGCTGGTGCACTGGTACGCTGCAACTGCTGCCCCTGCTGCAACTCCTGCCGGCGCTACTGCGACGGCTGCGGCTGCTGCTGCTTCTGCTGCGATGCCTGCCGCCNAGGGCGGCAGAGGAGGGCAGGGGAGGCACGGGGAGGCAGGGGAGGCAGGGAAGAGGGCGGGGAGGAGGGCAGGGGAGGATGGCAGGGGAGGAGGGCTAATCACTACGACCATTTGTAGTGCTAGAAGCAGACGTACTGGGAGTAACGTGAAGCTACAGCTTCTTGATGTGAGAAGCAGTCTTCACCTATTACCAAGGAGATTTAGAAGAAGGGCGTGGATTCAGGCATTTGGGGTTCGGCTCTGGGCTCACTTATCGCTTCTGCTCTCAGGGGTTCTGGATTTTCTGGGGAGCTCAGCTAGGAACAACCGGAGGTGTCTTAGGAGTAGCTTGTCCTATCCCGTCGTGCTTCGATCATGCACAGGCTCAGGTGAGAAGAGTCTTTCACGAGCCTCACGGCGCACATCCTAGAGGCTGAAACCTTCACATTGACATAAGTCTTTAACTCGCAACCACCTTCCGTAACACAAAACCCAATTCCTGTAAGGTATGTTGAGGAGGCCACCCGGGCTTTTCTGGATGCCTGGGAGTTCGGGAGCTTGCTTCTCGGCACGATCTCGGTCGGTTCTCGAAAGGATGTTTAACACCACATTTTGTGCACTGAACTTGTGTGTCTGTGGGCAGTTATAGAGACATGCCCCGACAAATTGTACTGATTCGCAACTTCCACCTTCGTGTTGGTATCCGGCTCTTGTACTTGTACTGGTAACGTGGTTATGATGATGATGGCTGCCTCTCGATGTAGAACCTGTACAGGTACAACTATCTCAAAACCTTGCCGCTGATGTTCACATGCGCCTGCCAACCTGCTGACTGTTGTGATTGAACAGACATTGTTTTCGAATTTTACGTCAAGCGCGTAGGCTGCTTCTGGGTTCTAGATTCTAGATGTTGTGCTGCAGGGCAGCATCCGCCAAAGGATCCAGAAAGAACGCAAGTGGTCGACTGGTTTGGTCATCGGGACTTTCTTGCGAGGCTGTCCTTTCCAAAGCTCTTTCAGTTGGCTTTCGGTGTCCATCTGCTTGGGCTCTCGGTGGCATTGTATAATCGACATGTCCTTGCCGAGGAAGGAGGATCCTATAGCAGCCCACCTCGTTCTGGACAAGGTCCAACTGAAGAGCTGGTAGTATGCCACCATTACTTATCCCTGAGAGTTCCCTGGTATACTTATACGAGAATNGCCGAGGAAGGAGGATCCTATAGCAGCCCACCTCGTTCTGGACAAGGTCCAACTGAAGAGCTGGTAGTATGCCACCATTACTTATCCCTGAGAGTTCCCTGGTATACTTATACGAGAATAAACCCCAAAACCCTATTCTAATGGTTAAGGCCCCTGCATTCCAGTACCCTTATAGATCCCTTCTAGTAGCCCCCATAGACCCCGTTAGAGGAACCCTATTCTGATGGTTCGGGCCCCTTTATTACTAAACCGAGTCCGGGAGATGGTCTCCGGCTTTGGGGGGTCGGGCTCGGCCCCCCCCCCCCCCCCCCCCCCCCGCGGGGGCGGTGGGGTGTGGGGGGGCGGGGTCCTCGTTGGGGTTTGGGTTTTTGAGTGCTGTGTGGTTGNATTCTCGTATAAGTATACCAGGGAACTCTCAGGGATAAGTAATGGTGGCATACTACCAGCTCTTCAGTTGGACCTTGTCCAGAACGAGGTGGGCTGCTATAGGATCCTCCTTCCTCGGCGACCCCCGCCTCTCATCCTAACGCCCGATGCGCGGTGGGGCCCCGGGTGTGGGGGGGGCGGGCCCCCCCCCCCCCCCCCCCCTGCAGCGGCTGAGTGTTCAGGGTTTCAGGAGCATGACTCTCGTTTAGGGTTTAGGATTTTAAGGGGCTTAGGGTTTAGGATTTTCAGGGGTTCAGGGTTTAGGATTGTAAGGGGCTTAGGGTTTAGGATTGTAAGGTGGTTTAGGGGCTAGGATCTTAAGCGGTTTAGGGTTTAGGCTGGTGGCCACAGATACTCCTCGGTTGGCCCCTTATTCCGTTCGTCCAGCTGACCACCATCCGAACTCCGATCCCTAAGCCCTAGACCAGCCCGCAATCCCGCTCAAAGACCCGAAGCAAACCTGAAAGACACCGCAACAGACAGGTCAGGAGCCAATATAACAAGCACCTCTCCAAGGCCGGAACGGCTTTCCAGGGCTCAGGGGTTTCGGGTCAGGTCTTAGGGATATTGGGGGGGCTGTGGGGGCCTTGGGGTTGACGAGGATTTACGAAGCTTTGCGGGGTTCAGCAGAGTTTCTTAGGCTTCATCTGGGCTAGTGAGGGCCTAGGCGTCGGAACCACCTGCATAAGTAGGCCCAGGCCCCCCATGCCAAAGCACCCATCGAATCTCACATATCGATCAGACAGTATGCAATTTTAGACATGTGCCGGTAGACATGTCTCTCCTGGATACCCTGAGCCGCGTTGAGCCGCGAGCCCTCCTAAAAGCCTTGCCGTCCTGCGACGTCTCGAGTACTACTCCTGTCGGAGGCCTCTTTCCGCCATGCTCAGCCCCGAAATCGAAAGGCCCTACGCGTTTGGGGTTCACGTGGGAAGTTAAGGGCACCCCCCCCCCTCCCCTAAGGCTTCAAAGCACTGTCAACCCTCATGTAGAGCTCCGGGTTCCCAAACTCATGAGTATGCTGCAATATACCCCC
>BGNK01002078.1:101363-113292 GCA_003297005.1 Symbiodinium sp. clade A Y106
CCCCCCGCTCCCCCAACTTGCCCCTAAACCCCTGAACCCCAAAAAAGGACCGACCCCTGTAGTCGCTGAGAGGCCTTGGCTTGCCTGGATCTGCAGAGTGTGGACGACCTGCGAGCAGCCGCCCCCTGGATGCAAGGAGGGTGTAGGGCTTAGGGCTCATGGTGTAGGCTTTAGGATTTAGGCGATACAGGGGCCTAAATACATACCACTAGCAGCTCTAGCATTCCTGGAAGTTCCTTGATATAAATATAGAAGCTCTCCAGGTTTATGAGTGCTCAAGCCCTAAATGGTTGACCTTCAAACCCTGGACCCGGAAACACTTCAACCCTTGAAACTGCGAGCACGAAACTCTCTGAACGCTTATCTTGTTTCATACCTTGGGCAGGAGCCCGATTAAAGCAACCCTATGAAACCACGATTATAACACCCTACAGTTTTTCATTGCTTACATTGTTGTTATTGTCGTTACTCTTATTTCAAGCCTACAAAACCAGAGCCCTGACCCAGGCCGAAGGCAGCGCAGGGTCCGGTCCGGAGATTCAGCGACTCGGCTCTTCCGTGTTGTGTCGGGCTGGGAATCTCGTGATTTTAGGTGTTTTGGGTCTAACCGTTTAGGGTTTAGGGCCAGGGTTTAAAAAGGGTTTAGAAGGGTTTTGTGATGGGGTGTTTTAGGCTCGAGTGAGGGCCCGACGCCGTTAGCATGAGCCATCGCTGGAGGTGGTGGTGGTAGGAGGAGTAGTAGTAGGATGGTGTTTTATGAGAAGCCACATGGTCCTATTCTAAACTGATTAGCTTTAGGGGAGGTCGTTTGGCTCCATCTTTGATTGCAGAAACTCCCAATTCTCTTTCGTTTCGGTTGTGGTAAGGCTTTTCAGGCAGTCTTCAAGGAGTCTTGAACTTTGGGGTTTCTGAGAGAGTCTGGCATACGAGCCGAACCAGCCTCTCACAGGCCGGAAAACCCAATCGATGCCATGAATCCGAGAGCAGAGACAGACGTGCTCCCCAGGCGTTTGTTTCTGAGGGCTCGGCGGAAGGAACGCGAGAGCAAGTCCTACAACGGTACGAAAGCAAACTCGGGTTTTAGCAGGTTTAAGCAAGTTGCGACCACAACTGTATCACAGCTCAGTGTCCAACTTCGGGCATCCCTGGTTGTCTCCTAGGCTCATGGACCCGGCTGTGATGAAGATGATGCTCCTCGGCTGCTGCATAGCTTGAGCTCCTGTTTTGCCATTCCAACGGCGCGTTGAAGGTGCTGCCAGACACAGTCAGGAAGTAGGAATGAGAATAGTCAGGAACAACAGCACCATCACATTTTGTCATGGCTGTCCTCAGAAGCAGAAGAAACTGCTGGTGGTTACAGGGATCGAGGCCCAACACTGTAAAGCCCGCAAAGCGTAGTGTCGCAGCAAGTGGATTGCGTTCGAAGACCGAGGCACTTGCTGTAAACTGCTGATATGATGAGGATGGCGCATGTGGGTCGTGCTGTTACGGTCACTAGATGACTTGAATGTTCTTTTCCCCCAAATCTCTATTGGGCCCTGACTTGACTTGACTGTAGTGTGTCAACTTCCTGCTTGCAGTTTTGGGTCGCTGCCCAAAGCCGGCTTTTGCTGCCCTACTAGTAGTTTATGAACTGAGCCCGTGAACCCTCAGTTGCTAAGTCTCTCAGATATCACACCAAATCACTGACTGTTCCAGAATGCCTGTGAGCACTCGATCCTACCCCCAGCCCAAAAGCAGAACTTCTCCTGAACCGTAAACTCTAAACCCCTGAACCCTAAGCTGTGGTTAAACACTTCAGTTCTAATTATCTTCACACGCAGCCCCGCATCCCGAAGTCAGGACCTGCCACAGCCGGTACCTTCTTCAGATGGCCATGGCAATCGGCGATCGGAAGGAGCGGCTCTTGGTTCAGTTTTGGAGGTGACAATGAGGGCCGTGCTAGTGACGTCAGTAGCCTTTGGAACAACTTCCAACAGTTTGCTTGTTAAGGTACTGCAACCCGTGATCCAGATTCTAGATACCGAGTTCATGATGAGTAGGGTGCTCTGTTGGCCCGTCATGCAGCCGGGCAACAGTATAACTTACCTACCACGGTCATGACAACTAGTGTCAACAGCAGTGGCAACATCACCAACATGGCCAACAATGGCCGTGAACCCGAAATCCAATTCCACTCCAAGGCTTGAGCCCTAAACTTTTCGAGGACCTTCGCACGTCCGAAAACCGTGAAACCAAAAAGCCTAACACAAAAAACGCCACAAGCCGTACAGGTACAAACCCCCTGACACTGCCTGGAAACCAACATGACCGCGCATAGAGGCGCTGGCGTTGGCGCTGGCTCACGACTCAGGGATACGGGAGGAACTCAATCACATGAATATCTGAGCTACAATCAAGGCTAAGATTGCACGTAGGGTCACATTACGGCTCCTGCTGGTGCCGCCGCGGATGTGGCTGCGGTGGCAGGTGCCGGCTGCTGCTGTTGCTCCTATACTCCTATCCTCCTCCTCCCCTTACTTCTTTACGACTTTACGACCGGTACAATTGCGACTACGACCACGACCACGACTGACTACGTCACGCACTACTGCGACCGCTACCGCTGCCCCTACCTCTACCGCTACTGCTTCTGCTACACAGAGGGATGCTAGCGCGAATCGTCTTGTCAGAAGTGCAGCTGCATCAGTAATACTGACGCTTGCAACCCATAAGGGTTCACGGCTCGTAGCCTTACCTCGATATCCTTAAACCCAAGCCCAACACTAACACCATACTCAAAGCAAAGGTCGAGTCTTGCCGCCTCATGGGAGATTTGCCTGATGCAGATACTTGGCAGCTGAGTTCTTCATGCATGGATTTGATTTTAGGATGTCAGCTGGGGAGGCTCACCCTGCAAACCCTGAATGCCTATAGTTTTCACACATCGTTTCTCTACAACCTAGCGATTAAGTGGCCGAGCAGGCGTTGATTATGTCTGAAACTAGAACCCACTTTTCGGACTCGGTAAGTGTTTCAAACTTGGTTGCTTAGAGGTCTCCGGAATGAAAGTGGGGTGTTCACCTCGGGGGCACCGTTTGACTGAGGTTGCGATCCCAAACTCTGCATAGGTTTAAGGTGTTGCGTTTAGGGCCTACTTCGACACTGTGCGGCAGAAGCCCGTCGTCAGGGCTTTGGGATGCTGCCTTAAGCTTCTTGGAAAAAGTGACCTTTATGATCTGATGTTTAAACCTACAGCAGAAAGCCTGATCCAAAAAGCCGCGGCGAAACCGTCAAACACCAAGCCCGAGAGCGCTGGAGCAACTTCTACCAACCCAGCGGCTGGAAAAAGGGCTCGAGAAAAGAAGGGCCTGAACCATCCTGAGCCCCCTCAACCCTAAACTCCTAAACTCCTACACCCTATTATAAATCCTATGACCCTAAGTCCCGAAAGAGATCCCTCAGTCCCTGAACCCTTGACCCTAAGCTATCGAGCTCTCCTTTGCCCGCAAGCTCCTCCGCAGGCACTCTGGCAGCCGGCTGTGGATCCGAGGCCGGGTGTGAGTGGGGCTCTATAAGTTTGTAAGGGTTTGGGGATTTCTGGTTTAGGGCACTACAAGGGTTCTAGGGTAGAGGGGTCCGTATAAATAGGAAGTGTAAGTTGTTGTGTCGCATGATGCATCCCTCAACCCCAGGCCCCAAAGCTCGACCTTGCATCCCAGACCCCAGATCCCACCCCGAACCCTGGACCCTGAACCCTGTAACCCTACACTCCGGAACCAATAATAAGGCCGGTATCCCAAATCCCAGCGTCTCAACATTCAGAGCTCTGAAGAGACCAGGCCGGAGGACGACGGGGAAGAGGCCCAAAAGGAGGAGGAGATCGAAGCTTGAAGGGTTGAATGTTTGAGTTTCAGGGTCTTCCAGCTTTTTCGCGGTTTAGGTTGTTTTTTTTGGTTTAGGGTTTTCGGTTTCGATTTGGATTTACAGGATTAGGGCTCAAGGGTTTGGAGGGTTGAGGGTTTGGAGCCTGAAGGGTTGACGTAGGCTATGGGCAATGGGTGTTGAAAGTTTCGCTTCCTGCTCTTTGGGGTGTTTAGAAGATGAGCGGTGTGAAATCCACAAGGTAGGCTCGCCATTCACGCCCTCACACCAGAACCCCCCCCCAAATGTTGGTCGGTCTTTTGAGCTTAGGACTTGGAGTTGGGGTATTAGCGTCATGTCCTTCCAGGTTTGTTTTTTTGGCATTTAGGGCTTGGAGTTTATGGCCGGTCAAGTTGAAGATTTGGTATTCCATTGAGGTTTATGTGGCCCGTGTTTTGGACAAGTGGTTAGCACAGGAGGTTCAACAAAGTCCCCCCCCCCGAAGGCTTGCAGTCTTAAACTCCTTGACCCTAATTACATTGGCATCAGCCCTGAAAGCTATAGCGTCTAGAAACCCCCCCCCCCCCCCGACATCCCGAGAAACCTCACGCTTGAAGTGGCAAGACTCCTAAACCCGAGAAGTTTCATGCGAAGGACCGCGTCTCTGTGGAGGCCCCAGTGGCACCAGAGGGCCCGGAGGAGGAGGAGGAGGGAGCGCTCCAAGGCCCTCCGACCTGCTTCAAGGGCCAAGCGAGAAGCTTAGAGGGAACCGGTACCCTGAGCCTGGGAGGCACCCTCGCCGGGCCCTGCGCCTTCGATGGGGGCCCAGGCCGACCAACATCCCGGGATCCGGGTTTTGGGTTCAGGGTTTAGGGTTTAGGGTTTAGGGCTTTTCAGAGTTCTAGTTTCGGTTGAACCTTGGCGCTGCCGTGTCAGATGCACTGAGCAGATCGAAGCATCCGACGGAGGCTTGCCAGAAGGGGAGCTCCAATGCCGCCCGAATACTCCAACAAGGAGCAGCTCGGGCTTTTGCAAGTTAGATGTCTGAATAGCAAGGACAAGGCGACTTCTGGTGGTCGTGGTAGTCGTCTTAGTAGCAATATTCGTGGTGGTAGTGGTGGTGGTCACCTGGCAAAATCGCATTCTGCAAAAGACAATAGTATGTACGCAATGCCGGGCAATCAGCCCACTTTTTTTAACTTGAAGAGCAATGACTCGGATGTAGTTCCAAACGGTGAGGCTGTCCGGACAGGCAGTCAGGAGGCCAAGGCGGTTTGAGCCTTGTGGAGGCAAGTTGTACAGACTTTCGAATCCACCGGTAGACTGCAGTAGCTGGAGGTACCCGCATCTGCCCACCACTTTCTGTCTGTACCAGTAGGGGGTAGAAGAACAACCTGGTTTTGCAGTTTTGCACGGCGAGCCCTGCCAAAACATAGCATTAAACCCCAGATCTGAGGCCCCTAAGTTCGAATCCAAGGCATCGACAGTGCGGACCTGGTTTTGGCAGGCTCTCTTTGCAGTTTGAACCGAGTTGGTGTGCGAGTTCCTGTCTTGCTATGACTGTTGCTGCTGATGAGGGGGCAGCATAGGCATCAGCTACATGTCTGTAGTATCAGTGCCCTTACTCTTCCTAGAGTTGTTCCTATGTTTAGGCATTGTGGACATCGTTGTAGAAGATCATTGCTTCTTTTGTTCCTCCTCTCCCCCATTTTGCCTGTGTGGGTGGGGATGAGGTCATCGCTTCGCATGTACAGGTGCTGGGTTTTGGGCAGAGGTTATGTACTTGGTGGTTGGGTCGGGGGGATACAACTCTAGCCCGTGCCAAGAATTCGCTGTGCATCGCACAGTTTCATACTACATGATGTCCTTAGCATAAACGCTCTCCAGTACGACTTGCTGCTGCCTACTGGCTATTCCTCACAGCTGCGTCTCTCCTCCTCCTACTCCTGCTGCTTCCGCTGCTCCGACTGCTGCTCCTCCAGCCCACTCCCACCCCGTACACAGCTGCCACCAACGACGGCTTTCGCAGTCTGATTTTCCCATGTCTCCTCGGCCACAGACCCGGGGCCACTCTGGTCGTCGCTGCACCGCAGCTTTGCAGAAGGCCCCGGTGGATTCTGCAGAATCAGCAGGGATTCAGGAGTACTGTAACAACCCCTAGAGTCCACTAGAGCCTAATCTTCAGGCTTTTGGGTTTGGGGTCTCTGGGTGACTTCATGGACTTGGGTAGGGCACTGGGGCCAGGTCCAAGGCCTTGAAGCCCCCAGGCTCAAGGTTTGAAGCCCCAAAGCCTAAGCCTTTCAAAGCATCAGCGACCGACTCCACGCCGAAACCACGGCCCTGCAACCCGAGGCTTAAACCTACCTCAGAATCCCTCGCGTCACTCACTACGAAACGACGGCAAAGACAAGGACGATCACAAGCCATGGTGGCAACCGTGTGAGGGATTGGGACTTAAACAGGAGCCTCATACAAACCCAAAGAGGTAGGCTCCTTGCCAGAAGGACGTGTTTTCGCAGGTGCCGGCCCCGCCACGCCTCTTCCGGCCCGCAGTTGCGCACAGCTCCTGCAGATGGCGCGAGAGATGCGCCCCGGGTCGATTTGGAGGCTTAGGAGGCTTAGGGCTGACTCGAAGGACCAGGTAGGGTTATCAGTTACAAGAAAAAGCAATCGTAGTTATACCTGCTTATATTTGGTAGAAGGGAACTTCCAACACCACTCACTTACCAAGTCCCCTGATACTTTGAGCATCAGTGTGGAAGGGACGAAACCATCTGTAGTCTAGACCCCAAAGTGCAATGTGCAATGTCCTGTTCCGGGGCAACTTTGGCAACGGGCCACGCATTCTGGGCTCTAAGACTCTAGACCCCTGGTCTAGTTCTGCAAGGTATCGCCAAAAGCTTTTCGACGAGTCGCAGCAGCTGTTGCTGACGGAGGCTGCAAGAGTTGTGCTTGCTGCTATAGTAGTATGGGTGGTCATACTCAAGATACCTATCATCGTTTTTCATTTTTAGCATGCGATCAGTATGGCGACACACAGGTGGACTCTGGCGATGCACTCGATTTTCCAGTATCTACTTTTCATTCCTGCTATGATGGAAGCCAGCTTGCTTGTCATGTTTCTGTCACATCCGCACTTTATACCCCCGTTAACTATCAGTGTTGTGTTTCTCCTTGATGTTCTTCTTGGTGTCAGGGTTTAGGGTTCAGGGTCGGGGTAAGGGCAGCTTCATCTCTGAGGCAGTAGGTCTACATCAACGCAAAGGATAGTACTCTTAAGAACAACCCTGTTTGAACCCTCTGAGGCAGTAGGTCTACATCAACGCAAAGGATAGTACTCTTAAGAACAACCCTGTTTGAACCCTTAAAAGCACATTTTGCAACCCCCGAACCATCTGGAGGCTGCTCGGGAGCTGTTGGGCGACGGCTTGGACCACTTCGGCGAGGCCGGTCGCGGGCAGGAAGCCAAAGGGTGTTAGAAGTTCAGGGGTTACTTAGCTTGAAGCGATAGTATAGCACTTGCTTTTGGAAGTGATGAGGGTTTATTGGGGGTTAGGGCTTCTAGGGTTTAGGCATGCTTAGGCTTTGGGGGTGGTGGATTTTGGGGTTTAGGGTTTGGGGCTTGCGGTTTATTTAGGAACGGTTAAGCGCACGCTCCAATACTCGAACACCCGCGACCTGCACTGATGCGCACCCATGGTTGCCGTCTGGATCCTTCAAAGTTAGCGTGCATCGTTTCCGGTTTGACGGCTGTCATCAGCTTCCTTTAGTTTGCATAGTTGTCGTCGCTGTGGCAGTTGTCATCGTTGTGATCTTTGAGGCACTTACAAGACTCGAGCAACCTTCGCCTGAACCCCGCCCCTGCAGCCTTAAGCCTTTCACTCCAAAGCCTGAAGCCCTCCCGCTTTGACCGAGTCTTGGATGCAGCAGCAGCTGTCGGTGATGCGCAGCAAGCAGGCCGGCCCGAACGACTTCCGCAGGTTTAGGTTCAGGTTTTAGATGTCGCGCGTTTAGCAGTAGGGGTTTAGGGATCCCAAGCCCCAGACACCCAGCCGCCCTAACCTCTCGGGATTTGGTGATGGGAAGTTCAAGCCTGTAAAGCCTTTTCTTGCAGAGGAGGAAGCAGTGCACACAGACCCTAGCTCTCGTGTCGTCAGCTCGACTTGAGGTCCAACGGCTTTCTTTGAGCAAGCCTAACCGGATGAATCCCAACCTGCATGATCTATCGAACCAATAGCCGTGCCCCAATGCTCTCAAGTTCAAAGCCCCTGAGCCCTAAAGCCCTCACCGGGGTCTCAACAACTCAAAGATCTTGATGCAGTGAAGGCAGCTCCAACCCCAAACCGAAAATGGGGGAGTATTGCATATGAATATGGCGCCGGGCCAGCGTATGCATACTCTTCTTATTGTTGCTACTGTTATTGTTCTGACCATGACTACGGTTCTGCTTATTATTTTCACACTTGGGCTCGATCCCGAAATCCTGAAGCTCTCCGTGAGGTCGGCAGCCTCGACCCGCGGTCGTTCCTCATCTATGCTGGGATTTGGGCGCTTTGGGTTTGCGGGGCTCTGGGCGTTTGGGCTTTTTTCAGAGGGGGATCGAGGGGCCGGTTTGGAATGTGTATTTTTTGAGGGGGGTCAGGGTTTCGAGGGGGGTCTTGGCTTTCTGGCACTTGAGGTTTGAGGCTCAGAGGTCAGGCTTGAGTTTGCTGCGCAAAGTTCTGGGTTTAGGGGCAGGGGCGCAGTGTCCAGAGTTTCGCTTCGGGACTCAAAATCAGAGTTCTCATCGAAAGCTTTGTCTGTACAAAATCCTCGCGAATCCAGAGCAGCCGGGCTGTTTCAGCCTGTTGTCTTTGCGGGCCTCAGAATCGTGGCCTTGGGGCAGGGCATTACATATATGGGCAGGATTCAGAAATTCAGGCTGATGTGCAGGGTTGCCTAGAGTTGCGATTGCGGAGCTTTCTGGCTGGATCGAGTGTTCCATTGGCATACGAATCATGCGATTGTACTGTTTGTTCCGCGTGACAACAGGAGCTGAGCAAGTAGCACCAGTAGCGGCAGCGCGGCAGCACGGCAGCACGGCAGCAGCACGGCCACACCGCACAGTCAAAATCTAAGCTTTCCCAAGCTTTGCCTCATCTCAACCCTAACCCGTGCACACTAAACCCTAAATTTACTCCATAAACCCTAAGCCTCAAGCCCCATCCAAGGAAGAGGGAGTTGGAGTCCCCGAAGTTCATCCGCTCCTTGCAGGTCCCCTCATCTCGGGCATGGCTTTGCTGCATAGGGATCACCTGAATTCAAGATTTATGGTTTAGACTAAATTCAGTCAAATCCGAAATTTAAGCGTTATGTCTTCCAGCCTCAACCTTAAACATTGACACCACCAGCAGAAGCTGGAGGTTGGGATTAGTGTGCAGTCTTTGCAGCCAGCGCGTATTTTCGGATCTTAGGGTTGAGGAGTCTCAGCACAGGGCCGAGGCCTTCCCATGTAGATCCTGTCGATCTTCGAGAGTCCCTAGGTGGCATCACCAGTCCCTCAGCCCCAAATGCTCAGAAGCCATGTGAGCTCCTCCGCGGAAACTCTAGCAGCAGAGCAGCCCTAAACAGTACAGCACCCTTGCCCAAGCTGCAAACACCTGAAACACACCCGTAACCATGGAGATCTGTTCGTCAAGTCCTTGCTTTTGCTCCGAAGAGGCTCTCTTTGACCTCACCACGCGGCAGGTCGCTGGGCAGCAGGGCAGTTTGGCCAAAGCTCTGAGCCGGCATGGCATCCATGCCTAAAGCTTAAGCCTGAAACCCTGGGTGTCCATCTGATGTGAAGCGAAACCCTGCAATCCTTGAGTCCTGGCAGGTCATCACTCGTGACCGACAAGGAAAGTTGCCGATGGGGCCTCAGTTGCCTCGGGAAGGGGTTGGCCGATGCCTTTGGCATTTTGCAGCTCGGGAAAAAGAAGATCTCTCTCTCTCTCGAGTGAGAGGCGCACTCGCGCGGGACGGGAGGACTGCTCCCGCCCCAAGCCCCAAGCAAAGCAAAGAGAGCGAGGGGAGAAAGGTCGCTGCAAACCACTTCGGACGTTCGGGGGTGTGTCCCAGTGTTGTCGACCGGACATGTAGATGCTTGCAAGGGGAAACAGAGGAACGCATAACTACTAACTAGTGGTACTAGTCGTTCCCTCAGGGTTTGCGTTGACTATGTGAGTGGCTGTCGTTTCGACTCCTGGAGCAACAGATAAGACCAGATTCTCACTGCGAGCACTTGAGGAGCTGCACCCCCAATAATCAAAAAGAATGTTTTTGAGGGTGGTATACTATCAGTACATTAAAGGAACCCTAGGGACTATTGGAAACTGGTCAGACCCCTCTCTTCATCACTAATCAAAGCGGAGGATGGGCGGAGGGGGCGGCCGCCGTTCGATCACCTGCAGAAACAAAAGGGGACAGCGAGAAGAGAGGTCTCCGTCTCCCGCACCCTGTGAGAGGTCACAGGCTTTAGGCGAACTTATCACCACTCCTCCCCAGCGGAGTAGTCTGGAGAAGAGCTTGACATTCTGTTGACCATATCGACCAGCATCGAGTGCTATCGTCCTGGACAACATAAATGTTTCGCGGTCTTCACACGGGAACTGATGTGTCATGCACAGCAGTGCCACCATGAGTCTTAAGGACGCGGCTCAAGGCGGGGGAGGGTTGGAACGATCTCGCTTCAAAGGAGGTTGAGTTTACGCATACGGTGCAGTTCTTCCTCTTGCAAGGGTTGCGGATCTCAGCAGGATGACCACCGCAAGCGAGATCTAGAGCAAGTCATCTCAGTCTGTTAGTTCTAGGCTTGAGCGCTTTCTTGTGGTTTTGAAGGGTTCCGGTCAGCTGTCGATAGCCATACAGTAAACCCATGCAGGCCCATGCACCTTTCCTGACAGGTCGTCAAAGCCAAACGATCTGTCAACCTGGACGCCTATCGCGATTCTTGACAGGAGCAGTTTAGTCTCCGTTCTTCACCAGATGTGGAAGTTGTGAGTAGCCCAAGCATCGTCGCACATCCCCAAGCTAATTCCAATAGCCGGAGCCCCACAAGTTCAACGCGGTGTGCTTGCGCACCGGGAGCGCGCCCGGAAGGAAAAAGAGGCGAGGATTAGTCAACAATGTTTTGCATCTGCTTCCTTGTTCCTCGTACTTCAGTAGATGTCAAATTTGTGTTCAGACGGTTTTCGCATGTGTGGTGATCTAGGCCCGTGCGGTATTTGAGGGAGTTGTGAGCGAGCTGAGGCCTACTATGCCCGCCGAGCAGAGACCCTTGTCCGACAATCAGGTGTTGCGTGTGGAGATCTAGAATCTAGGGTTTCCGCTCTGGAAGCAGCTTGCGGGCAGCCCCAAGAGTTTCAGCAGCCCGTGGTCAAATATGCCTTGGGATGCAGATTGGTTTGGAGATGCCTTACGTTGTTAGGCCCAGTAGCAGGAGCAAGAGCAGGAGCAGTAGCAGTAGTAGCAGTGATAGTGGTACTGGTAGTTGCGGTCGTGCCGTCGTGGTAGTGGCAGTGGTGGTGGTACTAAAGGAAGAGGTACAAGAAGAGACGCAGCAGCAGCAGCAGCAGGCGCGGGCCAGGACAGGAGTAATGGTCGTCTTGCTTGTGGTTTCAGCGGTCGTAGTCTTCGTCGACGTTTGATCGAAACGGTTCTGACGTGGACATGCAAGAGTTTTAAGCATAACAAGAAGATGAGAACCTGGAGACACGCCCGAGGTAGGCATTTATGATCACGATGATCGTCGTGTACCAGTGTACCATCGGCACCGCTACTCAATCCTCAGGTTTTCTCAGCCACTACCCTGACAAAGTATTGTATATTGAGAGAAGCAGAGTGGCGAGACAAAGCAGCAGAGGATCGAACAAGCCCTGGCACAGCCTGCTCCTGGCGCGGAGACTGCGACGCGCTTGGACGACTGCCTCACCATAGGCCCAGGACGTTTAGAGTCCTTAACCGTTTGCGCCGAACCAGAACAACAGGGATTAGATCAACAGGGCTTATATGTAAAGGGCCCAAAACCTTATTTATGTTCGTATTTGGCAAACTTTGTCTTTATTTG
>BGNK01002079.1:3772-25873 GCA_003297005.1 Symbiodinium sp. clade A Y106
CTCCAAAAAACGACACTGCTGCATGCCAAAAGTGACTACGTGGTGTCTGATGCTTGGTTGTACAGAGCTTGCATCTGTTGTCACCACTCACGGCATGACTTATGCTGTGGCTCAGGGCTTTTTCTTCGCAGCCGCCCCTTAAGCCAAAGATGCAGCGGCGCGGTTCACACCGATCTGCACTGACCTCGGAGCAGGGATTTCTCTAGGTTTAGGGGTTTAGGGTCAAGGAGCTGGGCGTCAGTTCTAAGGGTTGATTTGGGGGTCAAGTTTTAGAGTTTAGAGGGTATGGTTTGGGCTTAGTCAAGCTTTGTATGTTTGGGTTTGGGGTGAGGTATGCCGGGATTTCCAGAATTTGCTTGATGCCGCTGGGAGTACAGGCAAGAGCATGAGATATCCAGCCCTGCCCGAGACTTCCACACGATGGAGTACGAAACTAAACTGATAGTAAACTCGAGAACGGACTGCATTACCGGGCACGTAATGCCCATGTCTTGTAAATATCACGAAAAGATTATGCGTTGTATACATGTGCTGTATACATGCATATACATATACACATACATATACATATATGTATATATATATACACATACATCAATATCTACATCTACATCTGCATACACATACACATACACATGCACATATACATATACATATACATATACATATACATATACATACAGAACTAGATACGAATACACAAACACAGGCACGTGTATATGTATATGTATCTGAATAGTTAAATGAACTTATGAATGTATGTGCGTGTATGTATGTATGTATGGATTTATGTATGGATGTAAGGATGTATGGACGTATGTATGTATGCATAAATGTATGCATGTACATGCAGGTACATATCGATGTAGGCATGTGGGCATGAATGCATGCGTGCATGCATGCATGTGTGTATGTCCGTCTGTGCCTGTGTGTCTGTCTGTCTGTGTCCACCTGTCTGTATGAAGGCATGGATGCATGCATGTCTGTGTATCTGTCTGTCCGTCTGTCTGTCCTTCTGTATGTATGTTTGTATGCAAATGAATATGTGTACGGTGATATCTATAGTTACAGGTTGAAGAGAACACAATGAGCAGTTTCAGAAAGCGCATACCATGGTATGGGCATCATCGTTTTTCTGAGCTGATGCTTGGCACATGATGCTTCGTTTATCCAGGCCGCACGACTGCCGTGCTCGACGAACAGCTTCCGTTGCTGTTATATGCTAAACCGTTAGATGATATTACTACTACGATTATGGCCGTGACTGTTGTTAAAACAGAAGCAAAAACCTAGTATGAGCATTATAATTCTGCTTAAGATTGTGATCCTCTTTAACATTGCCATCGTCGTTATCATATAACATATGTACATATGCATGTGAATGTACTATATACATATATATGATGTGTGTATGTATGTATGTACAAAGAACATTATGTAGCAATATTCAACAGTTAACCATACATAGCCGCCTGGTTCGCAAATGCGACATGGAACACCTGGATAGTCGGCAGCTTCTAACCAGACCTGCGTGGCGTCCACGGGCTGTGGTAGGGCCGCATGTCTCGGTTTAGCGCTTTGGGGATAGAGTTTCGGGTTTGAGGTTCGGGGTTAGGTTTAGGGTTCAAGGGTTTGGTAACGCTGAAGAGGAAACCCTAAACCGTTCTAAGGTTTGTGGCCGCCCAGGTCCTTTCGCCGGAGATTTACCGCTAACACACCGAAAAACGCCAGACCCTAAGCCCTTCTGGCAACTTGAGCTATGCTCCTCAACAAGAACCCAGCACAGCAGCTGCCGGCGGTCGATTTTGGTTCGGTCACAGAGCTAAGCGATCCGGTCTGGGCTCACGAGCCCTCCAGAAAGATCACAGGACTCCTGCGCCAGAGTTTACGGTTTGGTTCTAAGGTTTGGGATTGGGAGTTCAGGCTTAGGGTCTTGGGGGTTAGGGGTTAGAGCTAGAGAGTTGGGGCTTAGGGTTTAGGGTTTGAGGGGTTAGGGATAAGGCGCTTTTTGAAGGTTTAGGGTCTAGAGTTCGGCGCCCTTTCGTATGCAATTCAGCCCATGCGGATCTTCCAACGTTCAGTGCCATATGGGAGTTTCCGAAAATTCGGGGTACCTTATTTTGGGGCCCTTATTTATAATGAGGATCCGAGCATTGGGGTCCCCTATTTTCGGAAACTGCCATATGTACTGGGCTTGAAGTCACAGCAAAAACGCGTACGCCATGCAATGGGACCTCTACTCCAGTCGGACATGGAACATGAGACCGTGCTCGCAACAACATGAAGAATATAGCATCATAGACTACAGTACGAATGGTCGACATGACAACTAATACAGACAGTATAGTATAAGATGATATAAGATAATATGGAACATATAAGCATCTATTGTGTAGTATAGTCGATTATATTTTAACATAACAGAGTGTAATACACTATAAACTCATAAAATATCATATAATGTCATAAAACTCACATAACATAGTATGATATAATATGATAAGGTAAAATATAAGAACATAGAACGCAGCAGCTCCTGTCGGTCCAACCCGGTGATGGCATCGGCATCGCTTTGCTGTAGGTCCGGAAGAGTCTCAGCACGGAGATTTTCTTGCATCCGCACTGTCGACGTTGTTTTGACCTGAGCCGGAACTACATGACATAACGACGAAGCTGATCAACTGCTTGTTTCGGGCATCGCACAAAGACTGCAAAGGCACAAAGGAGTACCGAAGAAAAGCCGTGCAACAATGGGTGTGATCCCACGTTGCAGCATCCACTTTAGGACAGTCTGCGCGGGAGAGATGCCATTCGCGGCCGCCACCTTCAAGGACTGCTTCGATGGCTAGGATTCACGAATACAGATGTGAGCTCACGGATGGGCGGAGGAAGGAAGAACACGGCAGCAGCTTCAACAACTCTTCATAACACATTGACGTGCAGCAATACGCTTCAAGCACAAGAATCTGCTAAGGCAGTGGACCCAAAGCTTTGTAAACTGAAGACATGGACACCGAGACTGTAAACCCATAGACAGAGCTGGAAGATTTTTGTGTACTCAACTGGCATGATCAGCACAAGGCAAAAAGTGCCGTCTAGCCGATACTAACCTGTGATTTCTGATGAAGAGCTGCTCCTGAAGACTGAAAACTCTCGTTTGGCAACTACACTCTGCGGCGTGGACAGCCACACAGCGGAGCTCCCATTCCAAACCTCTATCACGTATCCATACGCATCCATCCCTTTGCTCAGGGTTTAGGAGTTATGGTAACCTAAATTCGGCGCACCTCGTTAAGCACTGGGTCGCTCAACAGTTGCAGCCGCCCCGATGCCAGCGGCGAGTAAGCCTGGACTCGGATGCCCTTCTGCTGGCAATACCTGCGGATGACTCGAAGCTCCGGCTTATGGTTGAGGGTCTATGAGTCTATGAGAGGTCTTGACTATTTACTATTTACAGTCCAAGCGGTTAGGAGATGGAGTTTCCGAATGATGGGATCCAAATCTAGCTGCAAGCCATCGGGGTATCTTAGTTGGAAACAGCTGCCACCTCAATGCTCATGACGACTCACGCTACGTATTGCCCTTGTTGCCTCGCAACAGAGCTTTACCAAACTCTAAATCCTAAAGATTGAAGTCTTTCTATACAGCTCAGGGCAGGGTTGTGTACCGGCGGCTCGATGCAGCACACCATCATGCGAGGTTTATGCAGTCTGCAGAACTGTACAACCCGAAGTCACCGAACAACAACACCACCTGCAAAAACCCTAAGCCTGGCCCTACGCGTACACCACATGCGATCTTTCCCTTTGTAGCTTCCCAAACCACAAGATAAATCGCCCAACTCTGAACCCTGAGGACCTAAGACAACGCAACATGTCTGACCACCCTCTATGGCTTGAAGCCTTGGCATCCAAAGACATGTACAGAACTAAATACACTGATGCACATACACATAAACTCAAGATTCGAGCTACAACACGAATACATGCAAGCATAAACAACTGCACATATGGGTCTAAATGTAAATACAAGCGACAACGCATACAGCTACAAAGGCAACACACAAATGACATATGTATATGCACACACATATGTATGCATATATATATATACATATGTGCACACTATGACAAGCAAACGATATACATTACACACACATATATATATATTTCTTTATTTATAGATCCAGATGTAGATATCTTGAGATCTGTACACACATATGCAAACATACAGCTGAATACTCGTATAAGTATGTATTACACATAAGTAGATATGTGAATGCGTAAGTGGATTGGTGGGTGGGTGGGGTGGGTGGGTGGGTGAGTGGGTGGGTGGGTGATTGATTGCTTGCTTGATTGTTCGATTGAGTCAGTGAGTGATTGAGTAAACATGTACGCATGTTTGCATGTCTGCATGAATGCCTGTATGTACGCATGCATGTAAACATGTATATAGGTATATACACATAATGTCTCTATATGTATATATAACACAGCATAGTACACTGCAAGACATAGTCACATAGTCGTACGCCGGACAAAGTATGACGACAGCAGCCGGCAGCCTAAGCTCCCCACATTTCCCAACAGTATTATAGGGGCCTTAATGATTAGCACAGGATTTCGGGGTAGATTATGCCACACTTAGAACAGGGGCCTTAATACTTAGAACAGGAGTTTGGGGTATATTATGCCGTAGATAGAATAAGGGCATATAAGGGCTTTGATACTTAGAAGGGGGTATGTTATGCCATACTTAGAAGGGGCCTTAATGCTTAGAATAGGATTTTGGGGTAGTATGCCACACTTAGAACAAGCAACAACCCAAAATGATATTGGTAATTATTTGGGCCCCTTAGTACTTGCAAATCGACAAAGGTGCTCAAGCAGCTCCTTCTGCTGTAGGTAGGGGTGCAGCTCCACCTGTGCATCTGCAGAAATCATGTCGCGGAGAACCTTAAGGATGGAATGACTCTGAAAGGTAGGGGCTTTTGCCTTACCCTTGCCTGTATTATGGCAATGGAACCAGCATGTCGTCTTTAAGGAAGAACGCAACGTCGGGTTACAGCTGTTGTTAGGCGGAAGCTGCTGGGACAGTGAGCGTCGTATGGCTGGTTCAAAGTTGTGTACTTTAGTCTTGCAGTTTCGATTTGCATGAATCCTCTTCACGATGAAGTTCTCTCACCTGCAATGTCGTTCCCACTTCAGCAACAACACAGACCCAACGCGCGCACGACCAACCAATCAACCAACCATCACACAAACATACATACATCCCCATCACTGGCACCCAACTACCCAAAGGTCTCCTCGCTTCAAGAGTAGGACACCCTGCTTTGATCTCGTAGAACAATCCGCATACCCTCAAAGGACTCACTCACATCCAGGGCTCTCTGCTTTCAATGGTCGGATGAGCGTGAACAAATCATAAACCCTTTCAGGAGTGTCGCGCCTGGTTTACTGCGGGCAGCTGCATCGAGTAGCCCTCCAATTCCTTGAAGCATGGGACTGCGGACACAGCTTGGAAAGGGCGCTTGCTTCTTCTGTACCAGCTCAATAACCGTAGCCACTGAACCCAAACAGGTTCGGCGAGCAAGGTTCACAGCACCCAAGAAGGTGCGCCCTGAAAAACCCAAACAATTCATCCCTAAACCCTAAACCGTGAACCCTAAAACCCAACAACCTTCCGTGCTCTGCAACTACGAGGAGGCTCGTGGTCATACGCCGGCTCGGGGGTTAGAGTTTTTGAGGGTTTAGGTAGGTTTTAGGTTCTCCCCCTGAGCCTATAACCCTAACCCTGAACTCCCGAAAGTAATTCCTGATCCCCCTAAACCCGACATCCCTAAAACCCGGAACCTTGGGTCGACTTTCGAACTTTAGGGCTTAGTTATTTAGGTTTAGGGTCCAGGGATTTGGGTGTAGGATTTAGTGTTCATGGCTTTAAGGTCCTTGAAACCCAACAAGACCGGGAAACTATCTCCCACAGCTCACCGTTTGAATCACAGGTTCGTTAATTAGACCTCGGACGGTACTTCGTGCAATGCCTGCCCGACCTCCTGAAATTTTGTAGGCATCTAGCTTACACCAGGCTTCAGAGGGGCCTAGTCGCGTTCAGCTACAATCCTAAGCCCCTGGAAACTGAGCTACGAACTCAGAAAACTGGTGATCAAACTTGTTCGTCCTAACCCCTGTCAACATCTTGCACCAAGCAATCGAAGCTGGGCTTCCTCCAGATGCCGCAGGGTAAAGTTCGACACGCCAATCTCGCGAATGCTGCCTGCCTGGCCAATCGAGGACCAAGATCCTACGGCCTAGGAGCAGAAAGTGATGCCATGGCAGGTGCCAGATCCAAACGAATGGCAGAATGTGGAAGTTGATGCAAGTAGGGAAGCTAAACTAAGCTCAACAGGAGTAGTCGCCCTTAGCTCCTACTTCTATGGGTCGCCCAAGAAAAGAAACTGTACGGAAACTCCCATGAAGGCAATGTAATTAATCGTAAAGGGTTTTAGACTCCGTTATTTCCAAGCCGAGGCAATCTCGCTGCGAGCCTTCCAACCCTGCAAGGTTGCCACCAAATCCCCAAAGCCCCTTTCGGTGCTTGTCTGCAGTAGGGTTTTATTACCATCGCGTCTTGCTGTAGATGGACAGGAAATTCGCTGCTTCTGCTCGTGCGTACGCGGAAGGGTTTCCTTAAGATGAAAAAGGAATGTCAAGGTGACAGCAAGCACAGCTTCTTGAACGCCACATGGACAGTCGACATGACTATCATCATCACCATCACGATCAGCAGTATGGTTGCAATCACAAGTGCATCTTCCTATAGACCAGTCGGAATGCAACTGAAGCCGCGCAGCATCTGCTCACCCAATCGCAATGGCTTCCCATGGTCACCCAAAAGATCTAGCACAGATCCCTATGCCCTGTGACAGCATGTTTGCATTCCTGCGGGGCAGGGAGAACCCTACATGCGTGAATTTGCCGTACTCCATCTGTAAACGGTTTCATGCTCGACTCAGTGGTGAAGGATCTCCGCAGCGCCCTGAGTCTAAGCTTCGCCGAGACGCCTGTTTCAGGTCGCACAGCGCCTCCCATGTCGCCTTCCGGGCATCGCGATTGCCTGCATGGCGCTTGCACCCCAAGTAAAGAAACTTCTTGGGCAGGGACGATGAGACTGCTCCAATCTGTTAGGGTTCAGGGTGTCTAGGGTCCTGGTCTAACCCTCCTTTGCGAAGTTTTGAATACTGCAGCCAATGCCACAACGCACATAGTTCGTCCGGAAAGTCCTGCAAAACAGCCCACAACACAACGGCTAGAAATCTGGACCCGCAAACTCTAAACCCTGTAGAAGCATCATAGACCCCTACGTGACGCTTTCACACAGGAGGTCTCGTCTCACATTCAAACCGGATCGAAGGGATCCCAGCTACCATTCTCCTGCGGCGGATGCTTTTAGGGTGTAGGAATTGGAGTGCCATTATGAGCTAGGCTGGTAGACGCAGAGCTTGAACCGTTTAAAGCACCCGTGCCCGCACCCTCCATGCCATAACCCCCATGGAGCCTCAATCGCTTACAGAATCCTGAGCCCTGGGATCTAAACAGTGCAACTAGATTAGAGCCTAAAGCTTTTGGAGAGAACTGGATCCCTAAACCCCAAGTGTTCATGAAAGCCCTAAAGTCCAGACCCAAACATGCAGAAAACGCTCCGCAGACTAAAACTCCCAACTCTTGGATTCTAGAAAAAGTTAGAATGGGGGGAGCTTTGTTGTACAAGTATGTTTGGGAACCCAAGGAATACTGTCACCAACGATAAGACAGTCCCTGAACTCTAAACAACAAACCTGAAAGCCCTCCACTCCTCGAATCCCGAAGAAAATCTTCACACTCGCCAGGCCCAAAGCCCAAGAATGTGCGCTCTGAAAAACCTCAACAATTAATCCCTAAACCCTAAACCCTAATCCCTAAACCCTAATCCCTAAACCCTAAACCCAACAACAGAAAAACAACCTCAGAACACCCAAACTCTATAAGTCCCTAAACTCTATAAGTCCCTAAACTCGAAATCCCCAGAATCCTAACTACTCTGAAGCCCTAAACTTCAAAATCTCCAAACCCCTAAACCCTAAATCCCAGAACCCCAAATAACCCCTAAACCCTTAAACCCCAAATCCTCAAACCCAACACCCCAAAATCCGTAAACCCGAAATCCCTGAACCCCAAATAACCCCTAAATCCTAAAAACCCCAAATCCTCAAACCCAACACCCCAAAAAGTCCGTAAAATCCTAAATCCCTCCGCCTAACGCCTCCCCAAAACTCCGGTCCCAGTGCTGCCTGCAGTGTCTCCCGAGAGCCACCTCCCGGGCCAGTGGATGAGGACAAGGTCGGCGACCCGGGTGCCCAACCTGAGCCGGTTTAGGGTTTAGGGCGCTTGTGTGTGTGTGAGAGAGAGAGAGAGAGAGAAAGAGAGAAAGAGAGAGAGAGCGAGAGAGAGAGAGAGCGAGTGGGAGTGGGAGTGGGAGGGGGAGGGTTCATCCTAAGAGACATGCTCTAGAGCACCAGCGGTTTTGGGGTCCATTATACTATAGTTTTAAAAGGAACCCCCCGGCAAAATAGTAGCGGTAACTATTAAGGCCCCTATATTAATCCTTTGATACAAGTGCCAAAACAGTCAACTTGTAAGTAATACTATTCTTTGGGGTCCTCAATACAAGTGTAATATGGGTAGTTGTCCAAATTATGGCCCCTTTCTGGGTACCCCAAATATTAGGTGCCGTATTATAATAAGGACGCAAAAAGGGACCATACTTTTGAGAACCACCCATATGGTAACCAAGCCCTGTCAAAGCTACTAAGGCTTAGAGGCCCCTGCATAGTTCGATCTTCACGTTCTCTGAAGCAAGACCCGACTCCGAAACGCTAGCCCCAATGCCCAAAGTTTCCCTGAAGCCCCAAGCCCTATACCCTACAAGCTTAAACCCTTCACCCCAAAACCCTACCACTTAAAAGCTAAACCCCTAAACCCTAAACCCCAACCCCTAAACCATCTCAACTCCCAAACTTAGGGCGCCTGGCTTTTGCAAAGATCGCTGCACCGAGCTTGTCGCCTTGTCGAAGCTCATGTCAGTCCACCACACCTCGGGTTTTAGGGCTTAGTTTTTTTTAGGGTTTAGGGTTTAGGGCTTAGGGTTTGGGGGTTTAGGGTTTAGGATGGTTTAGGGTTTAGGTTTTAGGGTTTAGGGTGTGGGGTTAGGCTTGGGGTTTGGGGTTCTATAGGGTTTATTTAGGGCTTGGGATTCAGGGTTCAGGCTCAGGGCTTTAGGGTTCTAGGGATCAGGGCTTAGGGTTTTAGGGCTTAGGGTTTGGGGTTGGGCTTGGGGTTTGGGGTTCAGGGCTTAGGGCCTTGGCTTTAGGGTTGTAGGGTTTAGGGTTTGGAGTTCAGGGTTCAGGGCTTTAGGGTTCTAGGGTTTAGGGTTCAGGGCTTTAGGGTTACAGGGCTTAGTGTTTGGGGTTTACGGTTTCGGGATTTACCGCGACAAGGTTGCTAAGAGAGTTACTGTATGGATTGCTATCTGGGATTTCATGGGGGAAGAGGGTGCGCAGTTTGGGGTTTCGGGGGCAGTGTTTGGCCTGGAGAGGGAGCAGCGAGTTCTGCGAGTGATCTGAAATAATTCCCACGCCCCTGCTTTCGACTGAGCTCCATGGCTTCATCCTAAACCCCAAAATACTGAACCCTAAAACCTCAAACCCTATTGAAGATTACGGGAGAGAGATGATATTTCGAACAGTTCAGACCCCTATACCGTAGCAATGCATAACGGCAACAGCCACGACATGACAATGTGCATGCCGCACAGCTGCGATATTGTGCTTCTTATGAGCGTGCAGAATCAGGCTCACGTCTTTTTGCAATATGTGAAGTTCTCCGCATGAATATATATATATATAGATAGACACACATGTAAATAAATAATAAATATATATATATATATGTATACACACAGGCATATGTGCACATTTATGCTTGCGTGCAGTGTGCACTCAAGGTTCTCCGAGTAGAGCAGCCCGAAGGTCGTCAGCACCAAAACCATGAGACTGTGCTCGCTTCTGCGTCTGGGATAGCTAACCCTAGAGCCTTACCTAAATAGTAGGCTTCTGAGGTACATACTCTATAGTCGGTATAATCTACTATTCGGGCAACTGGAGCCCTAAGCTCTGAGCGGATGAAGCGCATAGCTTTTCCACATAACCCCCGAAAGCTCCATATAGTCTCATATAGTATACGTATACTTAGGCCTCAAAGTACCTATATAGGGACCCCTTTGAGGCTTAAGTATCTGCTATAAAGGTACATGGAGCCTGTGGGACCCTATCTATTGCAGCCTGAGACGCTTTGGTTGTCACGGAAGTCTTCACCGGAGAACCATCCTTGCAACTTGCGGCTATCAATGCAGAGCGTACCTTGTGATAGGCTTAAACTTAAACGACTCCGAAAACCCTGAATTCTAAACCTATAAACCCTGAATTGGCCTAAACTGGTCCTCAACACTGCCGCAAAGTTGAGCTGCCGAACCACCTACCCAGACCCTGAATTGCATGACCTTGTTTTGCTTACCTTCCTTTGCTACCACAAGTTCTGACTCAATCGTGAGACAGTTTATCCACTAACAAGCTCTCTGGTCCAGGTCTCATAATCAAGTGTAGTATAATCTCCCCTAAACCGTACAATACTTTTTAAAGCCCCTATACTAAAACCCTTGCAGGGTCCCTTAAAGGATCCCTTAAGGGATCCCTTAAAGGAACCCTTAAAAGAACCTGGCAGTCTACAGCTACTACTCGCCATCTTCGCGGGACGTTGCCCCGGTAAAGCTGCTACAGTCCCAAAGGCTCCAAAGTACTGCTATAGAGGATACTTCCCCAAATCATCATCGTAATTCCTAGGTTTAGGGTTTAGGGTCCTAGTATAGAAACCCAACAGTCTGCCAATTATAAAGGTACCTTTGGACCCTTTAACTCTTAACCTTTATACCAGTAGTACCCTTAGAGAAACCCTTAAAGGAACCCGCAGGTCAAAACCCTTATGGGTACTTTGGACCCTTTGGGAATCTGGCATGCAAGATGCTGCCATGCGCGTCTCCCGCAGCGCTGAGCCAACTTCCTCCTTCGTGGGCGCTGGTCGCCGAGTATGAGTCGAATATACTATTGTAACAGTATAGTATAGTGCAGTTTAGTATAGTACAGTATAGTGTTAGTATGGTGCAAGTGTAGTGTAGTGCAGTTTAGTATAGTATAGCATAGTACGGTATAGTATTAGTATGGCAACAGATTTGTAGTTGTTTCTCAGTCGATAGCACTGAGCAGACAGGCCCTGGCGAGCCAGGAACTGCTGGTTGGGTTTTAGAGTTTAGGGTTTTAGGGTTTGCAGTCGCCGTACCGGCCGGCGAGGCAGAAACATCAAAACGAACGAAGTACGCGCATGAAGCTGCTAGGAATCTGCAGCTGTTCGTGCGGCTTCTGGGGGAGATCTACCGACCCGAAATTAACCTGCTCTTTGGAACCAAAGGCAGGGAAGTTTTGGCCCCAAAGGGCAAATCACCGTAATGTACGCCTGGAACTTGAGATGCTTTGTCAATCGAAGTAGCAGTAGTAGTAGTAGTAGTAGTCGTAGTAGAAGTAGTAGTAGTAGTAGTAGTAGTAGTAGTAGTAGTTGTAGTAGTAGTAGATGATGATGCCATCACAATCAAATGACGATAAACTCCTGTTCCCCTCTCCCGTACCACTATCATCTCTAGGGACTGCTGCTAATCAGAGTAGAGTGGAACCCCACCCACAGGAGGTCTGGAGAAGCTGCCCGAGTCCTCGTTTCCATAAAAGGCCGCTGTGTCTACGAGCCTCTGGGAAAAGGCGCGAATTGCAAGCGGCTGCAAACAATCTTCTCATTGAATCATTTGAAACAAGCCCTTCTAAACGGATTATGGGACTGAGTAACTAGGCCTAGGCTTACGAATAAGATAGCCAGGGTTATGCAAATCAAGCCAACTAGTAAGGTGCCTATAATACCCTAAACCCTAAACCCTTATAACCTTTCTTAAGGTGCTTATAATACCCTAAACCCTTTTTATCTTTCCTACCAAGTCACCGATCCTCCGATTAAATCTTTCAGTTCAGGGTTCAGGGCTGGGGGCCAAGGCTCTGGGATTCTTCATTGGGTCAGCGAGCCCTTTGCGGCAGTTCATTGAAGACAAGCTTTATCGCTCAAGGTCGCCAACGCCAAATAAGCATGTACTCCGTTTAGTATAGGGTTCTCATAGCATCGGGATACACTCTCCATTTCATCATTCTAGCTTGAAACTAACCTTACTGTTCTTACCGTCATTCTTCAAATTTCAGACGGGAGCAGTAATCTTCCGGAAAAGGACTAGAAACATCACAATATGCCAATATTCCATGTGCCCAGCACGAAGCACTGGAGCCGCGGTTTTGTAACCAGTCTGTGTGCGTTTGGTAGTCTGGCTTGTTGGCTGCGTTTTGATGTGAACGAGTGCTCGGTCAACTTTATATTAAGCTCTAAACCCTAAAACACTAAAACCCTAAACCCTAAATCCTGAACCCTAAACCAGAATAAGGAACCCTCCCCCAAAAAAAATAGTATTCAGGCCCCTTTCTCTTCCAGTGTTTAGAGCTTCGGGATCGACCTCAGGCACCTTGGAGCAACACTGATAAGGAGTTTGATTCGGCGTGGAACCCATCGGGGTGGCGAGAAGAAGGCTGGAAACTATAACCCTAAACCCTGCGACCCTAAAATACACCTTAATGTAGGAACCTGATTCAGAAACCCTGGGCCTTTATTCGGGTTCCTTATATGAACCCTATTATTTGGGGGGGGGGGTTATAGGCCCAGGGTTTCTTAATCAGGTTCCTACATAGGCCTAAAGCCTGAACCCTATTCTTCGCCGGCAGTTGCAGTTGTCTCGGCTGCAACACTCCCCGGTTTAGGGTTCAGCTTTTAGGGTTTAGGGTCTAGTTCTGAGGGTTTAGGGTTTAGTTTTTAGGGTTTAGGGTCTAGTTTTTAGGGTTTAGGGTTTAGTTTTTAGGGTTTAGGGTCTAGTTTTTAGGGTTCAGGGTTTAGTTTTTAGGGTTTAGGGTTTAGTTTTTAGGGTTTAAGGTTTAGTTTTTAGGGTTTAGGGTATTGCGGTGCAAAGAAATAGGGCCCGGGCCGATAACCCAGTCGTAAGGCGAAAGCAAGCAGCGAGGCCTCTATAGTCTTTAGTTTAGGGTTTAGGGGTTTAGGGTTTAGGGTTTCTCGGGGTTTTATGGGCTTACGGGCTTTCTCCGGCTTGTATGGGGCGTATGTGCTTCTTGTAGGAGTTTTGCAGGGAGCTTTGTAATTACAGCAATTAGGCGAGGGCAGGCATCAATACAAGTTCGGTTGCTCACTGTGATACTTGGGAGTTCCGGAGCGCCATCAAACAGTTTGGACCCGATGGACGTCGTAGTGGCCCAGCCCCTAAACACCCTAAAGGCAGGTGAACTTCGTGATGCAGCACACAACTTAAGCAGCAGGGTGTTCCACACAGGAATGCCATTGGGCTTTTCGGGCGCATGGCGATGATTTATTCAACCCAAAACTCTAAACCCGAACCTTCAATCCTTCAAAACCCTACAAAATCCTTTAGACCTCCAAGCCCCTACAGTAAACCCCATAAAGTTGGAAACCGGATTAAGGCCAAATAGTGCTGGGATTCCCTATACCTTACTCTTAAGGACTGAGGCTATGGGGTTTCCAACTTTTGGGCTTCTACTGTAGACGCCTGGCCTCCTTGATGCCGGAGCTGCCAAAGCCGACTACCGGGCCGGGAACGCTCGCGCGGGACCTTCGAGAGAGAGAGAGAGCAGGGTTTAGGGTTTAGGGTTTAGGGTTCAGGGTTTAGGGTTTAGGGTTCAGGGTTCAGGTCTTGCAAGCAGAAGCTTGCGAGGCCTACAACAATGCACCTCAGCCTACCTATCGGGAAGATGTGTATGCAGACATACCGACGTACTTACACAAAGATGTGCGTGTGCACAAGTAGTTCTTATGACCTTACACCTCTGGGCTGGGTGTGTAATATACACCCTTATGATCACCCGTGTGCCAGCCGGTCTGCGTGTGCTCAGTATGCATCCATGAACAATGTAAAGCAATCAATAAATACACTCAACTCAACACAAATACATACCTACATGCACGAATAAACAAATTTCTCTCCATGTGATTTCGTGGATGTTATTCACATGCTTATTTGTTAAAACTCCTGTATGCATGTATGTATGTATGTATGTCTGTATGTATCTATGTATGTATGTACGTGTGTACAAGTTAAAAAGTGGTGCACACAACAGATATGTGTTTACAAATATATCCACGTTTTCCTACATACATACATGTTCGCATGTATGTATGTAATTATGCATGTATGTATGTATGTATGTCTATATGCACATTAGTATTGCACATACGCAGGAACAGGCGAGCCGAGCAGACGAAGCCCAGAATCCCGAGCCAGCAAGATGACAAGTTGGCCGAAACCGTAATACCCTGAAAGCCTACAGGGTTTAGGGTCTCGGCCGGGTTTATGGTTTAGGGTTCTTAGTTACCATAAAGAAACCATGTTATTTACTATATAGATCCCTATTATGGTAACTACAAGGACCCAGTAACCCTTAAGCCTACACCGTAACAGCGCAAGACAACCTTGAAGCCCACACCGTAATACTAATACTAATACTAATACTAATTCTAATACGAATACGAACAATACAAATACTAACTCCTCTTGCGGCCGATGAGCAGAGCCGGGCCGGTAGTCAATCCCACAGCTGCGCCAAGCGAAGCCGTACGCCGGCTGCAGTTGTTGGAAGAGTTGTTTAGGGATATTTGGGTTTAGGGTTTGGGTTGAAGGTTGGGTTTGGGCTTCTTTTCCTGCTGCCTTTGCTAGAGTACGGGTTTCGAGCTTAGGGCTTAGAGTGTAGGCTTGGGCCCTAAACCCCATACCCGAAACTAAACCCAGTCCTGGATTTCCAATCTGGGGTTTATGAGGGTCATGGGCTCAGGTGATTCGGCCTGGCAGGGAGTGCTCTTGCTGGGCGAAGGAGGCCACAGTCATGCAGTCTGATGAGACTATACTTTCAAGCAGCAACCGCAGTATTGCTAATGACCGCATTATAAGTAAACTAGTAGCAATGAAAAGCACGGACAAACACGAACAGTATAAATCGTGATATTGCTATATATTACTCATAACCCGAATAGTAACCAGTCATGAGAGTAAAAGCCCGGAAACCCCGTCGAAATCGATAGGCAGCTGGTATCGCAGAGACTAGGTGGGGCTTTTAAGGCTTTTGAAAAATATTAGTAAATAAGATCCTCTTAAGCCCAATAAGGGGGAATATAAATGTCCCAACGCCCTACCTAGGAGAGCCTGCTTGCAACCTCTGAGGGCTGAGTATGTTGCCTCTTGTCGTCGCAAGGCGTGAACTTGAAGGAACAAGCCCGAAATCCTGTGCTTCTAGACATTCTAGATCCTGAGCCCTAAACGTTTGGGTTAAGGTTTTAGGGTTTAGGGTTTAGGGTTTAGTAGCTCAAGAAACAAGGGGGCTACGACTCCCAGCCATCGCTGCTGAAATCGTGCAGATAAGCTTGCAGTCAACTTTGGCAACAGTCGCTTGCCGCTTGCAAGACAGCCTATATGCCTAAACATAAAAACCTTCACACCCTGAACTTTGGATCAGCCAATATCGTGGCCTTAGTCATTAAAATCTTAATCACGTGACAAGGATTTTGGGGCATATTATACTACAACTAAACAAGGAACCCTAAGGAAAAATAGCAATTATTTAAGCCCCTGTAAGTAACCCCTCAGAGAATCCTGTAAGCACAAATCAGGGGACTCAGTACGTAGAAATATAAGTACCTCTAAGTGGGGGGAGCCGACACACCATTGGGGTCAAGGGTTAAGGGCACTCAGGGTGTAGAGTATAGGGCTTTGTGGGAGCAGTCTTGAGCCCAAAACTAAAGCTCACCACCCGTAAGCTTCTAGCTGTATCCAAACTCCCCCCCCCAATCCAAACCTAAACCCTAAACCCGAAATCCCTAAGCCGCAGGAGCCCAAACCCAAACCCCATGACAGGGGCCTGGGTGCACCTTGAAACGCTGTGGCCCTTGCACCTGCCCAGCAGGTCCTGGGATATCGGATTTCAAGTCCCGGGCCTTAATAATTAGAATAGGGTTCCTTTAAAAGGGGACTATAGGGCTACGTACTATAAGGGAGTGTCTTTCAAAGACTGCAGGGGTCTTAGTAGGGTTTGAACTTCGGGGGTTTCCTAATTAGAGTAGAGCTTTGGTGAGATTATGCTATAACCATAACAGGACTGTCTGGGAATACTATTTCTCAAACTACTATGACCATAGAGCATTGGGACGGTGTAGATTTTGCATTGTTGGGAGGGCGTTCAGGCCTAAACCAGAAGACCCTAGATTCCTAGATCTGCCAGAACCCTCACTAAACCCTAAACCCTAAACCTCATGGAAGCCCTCAGGATCCCTACACCCGACAACCCGGCACAAAGTCGGCGAAAGAGAAAACGAGACCGGAACGAATTTTTCTCCGCGCCACAAGGGCAACCAAGTAAAATGCCAAAAGCAGCAAAGAACCCTATATCCTCAACCCCCAAATCCTGAACCATAAACCTTAAACCCTAAACCTTAAATCCTAAACCCTAAACAGGGGACCCGGAGCTCAGGTATCCGGAGACAGACCTCTTGCAGCCCTGGATCAAAGCCGCACACAGCTGCCGCGAAGATTGGATCCGGGGTCCGACTCCGACGCGAGCGTGTCGCCGCTGCAGGTTCATGTCCAGGGTATGGCCGAGGGTTGGAGTACTGGGTTTTGGGTACAGGGTTTAGGGGTTCTTTGAACTGTAAGGGTACAGCGCTGATTTAGGATTTAGGGTTTAGGGTTCAGAACTGAAGGACAGAAACCTACTGACTAATGGTAAACTTGAAATCCTGAATCGACTGGATCAACTACAATGGAGTCATCTCGATCCAACACCGGTGGTGCTCCGTCTCTGTCAAGAGCCAGAGCGAAAGCTGTTGGACATGTGTTTTTTGTCTATCTTAGGGGGCACCTCATGTCGGGGTCGTTCTAACTTGTGCCATAATTTAGGTCATGCAATGCAAAGTATCTGATTGAAGGGTCCGTAGGATAATGCATACCAGTTTAGGTTCTAGATTGGGGCCCTGGGTTTCCGAAACTCCCACAAGAGCAGGCTGGCACCGGATAAACAAAAACGAAGCTGAGCCCTTGCTACGAAGCTTAACCTGAGCTACCACAATGGGATATCTCACAATTAAGGTTTTATGCTTTTTCTGTTGTGGTGACTTAAAGCTGGACGCCAGACTTCCTGTCTCTGGTGCACTGGCCACCTTTCTCTACATTCATCCCCGATGGTTTCTGGTTGTCTACCCATGTGTTGCTTTGCTACCAATCCGTATCGATCTGCCTGTCTATCGCTGCAATTGATTCTGTGCCACGCGCAGACAGTACTCTTCTCTGTATTTACATGTGCAGGATCCACTCTGCGGAATAAATTTGGGGGTTTCCGAAAATAGGGACCCTCATATAGTACCCTAAATAATAGGATCCTTATTATAAGGACCCCCAAATAAGGTACACCTAATTTTCGGAAACTCCTACATGTGCAGGATCCACTCTGCGGAATAAATTTGCACATTACATAATCCCAAGGTCCGAGCGGAACTTGAGCAGCTATTTCTAAAGTCTAAAGATCTGGAACAATAAATGCGGCGAATTCTTTGCAATGGCAGAAACCACGTCAGCACCGGTAGGCGTCCGCATGTATACCGGCCTGCGCATGGACGAAAACGTGCTCATTGTGCAGTTTCATCAACCCAAGTCCGAAAACCCGATCCCTACTTAATTTGAACTCAACCCTAGTTAGGAAAACCAGAATCTTCCTAAGAGCAATTCCCGTCAGCCCTATACAGCCCAACAACCCGAACTCCTCCATCCGCAGCTTCTCCTACACAATAGCTGAACAGTTAACATGCACACGAGTAGTGTTACTGGGCTTTTACGTAACCAGGGAGAAAAAAGTATAAACTTTTATTTCATAATGGTTCCTAGTATAAACCTTTATTTCATAATGGTTCCTTTAATATTAGGAAAAGTATTAAAGTATGGTACTCCAAAGCCCAGGTTAGGGATGAAGCGGAGGGCTTGTAGGGTCTCGGGTCTAGGGTTTAGGGTTTAGGGCTTTCAGCGCTCCGATGAGCATCATCCCTAGAGGCACCAATATCCCTTAATTAGGGAATATACCTTAAATCATATTAGGGATCCTACTATAATTTAAGGAATATCCCCTAATTAAGGAATATTCCTTAAATCATATTAGGGATCCTACCATAATTTAAGGAATGTTCCTTAGTTAAGGGATATTGGAGTCTCTGGGTTGTTCCAGTCAGTTCTAGTCTAGCGGTATGGCACAGCAATGACAAGCATAACGGAGAGGCGATGTGCGAAGCCTGCAGAAAGATCCAGCTCCTAAACCCTAAACCTGAAACCAGGTTCAGGGTGGCTGATGGCAGAAAACAGAGACGGACACGCTTGAAGGAAAAATCAACCCGATACTCTCTGCTTCAGCGCCCTCAGCCATACTACAAATAATCCGTCAACTAGCCCCTTGAAGTTATTATAAATCTCAACACCCTAAGAGCACAACAAAAGTATAGATCAGGTTTAAAGTTTAGGGTTTAGGGCTCTGGACTATTTGAACAAAAACCCGACGCTTTTGCGCCGCACCCCGAAACCTCATCTTGCAAGGCAAGAGGTGGGGGATTCAGAAGATACTTGAAGGGGCAGCTAAGTTGGTTATAAGTAGGGTCATAATTAGGGTAACTCCATTTAGGGCACTTATAACTCTACTTATAACCAACTCCACTAAGCCCCCTGCCCCTTCAAGAGGGGTCTTTTGTTTAAGTGTCATGCTCCTTTCACTCCGAAGGGTTTAGGGGTTTAGGGCTGAGCTCATGGCAAAACTCCGCAAACAGCCGTTCATCTGCCTCCCTCAGCCTTAAACATGCAGTCACGATCCTCCCTGACAGTCGAAACAGCGTTTTGGGTGGATGCCCCGTCCTCACACAACGTAAGCCCGCAGAACGGTTGATGGATTGCAGTTTGTAGTTCCCAGAGACTCCAAAACCCCTTCATTAAGGAATATACCTTAAATTATAATAGGAGCCCTAATATGATCTTAGTTGCCCCCCCGGGACGCCACGCGGGACGCGCGTTCGGAACGCAGCCCCGGAACGCGTCTCCATACCCACCCCGGAACGCAGCTAGACGAATGTGCGGTGCAAGTCTGCAAAGATCGTGCGTGCNTGCGTGCGTTTCTAGGCGCCGCCAAAACGCACACAAAGCATAAACTGACAAGTCTGGTGCTCGAGGGACCAAAGCCCCATCACCCCACACCCTAAGCCCTAGCCCTAAAGACAACAAGAACTGCTTCTTGGGATATGACACCATATGCCGGCCTGGCCCCCCTGTTGAGATGAAACCTTAAGCGAAACTTAAACACCTGCAACCCTGCACCCTGAAGCTGGGCCGTGCGTTTCACGGGGCCGCGAAAACGCACACATCTATCTATAGAACGGAAGGGTCTGCAACAAATATGTATATAAAACATCCCAACCACTTCAAGACTGAGAAGTCTAGAGTCCGAGCGGCACCAGTACCAAGTACAAAAAGCGTCAGTGCGAACGGAAGATCCAAATCGCTGTGTAAGTTGCCGGCCTCCGAAAACCCTCAGCCCTTCACTCTAAACCTTCAAACCCTAAAGCAAGCCCTGTGCTCAAAGATGCGTTTTGCAGGCGCCCAAAAACGCATTTCAGCCTTCAAAACCCTATCTAGTGCCCATAAAGCCTGAAGCCTAAACTATGCTAATACTTTCGTAGGGTTTTCGGGTATAGTAGGCCTTTCAGCCCTCTAAATTCTAAAACCTAAAACCTAAACCCTAAGCCCTACAAACCCTAAACCCTGTGTCAAAATGCGGTTTTGCAGGCGCCCAAAAATGCATTTCAGCAAAACCCTATCTTATAATGCCTATAAAGCCTGAAGCCTAAACTATGCTATGATTCGCTATGACATGTTTGTAGGGTTTTCGGGTATAGTAGGGCTTTCAGCCCTCTAAACTCTAAGACCTAAGTCCTAAAGCCCTACGTGGTAAACCCTGTGCTCAGATTGCGTTTTGCAGGCGCCCCAAAAACGCATTTTCAGCCTTCTCCCCCCTACCCACCGAAACCCTTCCCGCTGAACCTTCCAGCTGTGCTCAAAATGCGTTTTGCAGGCGCCCAAAAAACGCATTTTCAGCCTTCAGTAGGGCTTTCAGCTCTCTCTAAAACCTAAATCCTAAAACCCTAAACCCTGTGCTCAGAATGCGTTTTGCAGGCGCCCAAAAACGCATTTTCAGCCTTCTACACCCTAAAACACCGAAACCCTTCACGCTAAACCTTCAAGCTGTGCTCAAAATGCGTTTTGCAAGCGCCCAAAAACGCATTTTCAGCCTTCAAAACCCAATCTAGTGCCTATAAAGCCTGAAGCCTAAGCTATGCTATGATATGTTTGTAAGGTTGTCGGTTATAGTAAGGCTTTCAGCCCCCTAAACTCTAAAACCTATTTCCTGAAGGTCGTAGCAAAATTGGATGGATTCGAGATCGCCATAATTCCTGCCGCCCTGAGCAAGCTTTGGGCTTTGGAAAGTCCAACGTTTGGGAAATACGGTCGTGGAGTCCCCGAGTTGGTGACTCCAGCAAGTCTCACCGCAGTCAGTCTCTGGCGTTGGGCACTCCATGGCGTCTCGCGGAAGTCTGTGGTACAGAGTCTCACGGTGGTCTTTGGGGTTGGGAACTCCAGGACTCCTCACGGCAGTCGACACTGCCTAGGTAAACGAGGGCCCACAACCCGCATTCGCAGGATCTGTTCGATTTGGAAACNGATTTGGAAACATTGTCTGCGCAGAGCATTCTTTTGGGCAAGGTGGCGAAGTGCGTTTTGCGAGCCCCGGTAAACGCATTTGTTTTGGGAGAGTGTGTCCGTTTGGGCGCCTGCAGAAGCGCATTTTGCAGGCGCCCAAAAACGCATTTTCCTGTTTCCTGAAGGTCGTAGCAAAATTTGGATGGATTCGAGATCGCAGTGGTTCCTGCCGTCCTGAGCAAGGAAAGTCGAACGTCTGGGAACTACGAACGGGCATTCCCGGGGTACTCNAGGGCATCTCACGGCAGCCGACACTGCCTATGTAAAGGAGGGCCCACAACCGCATTGGGGCATTGTCTGCCAGAGCATTCTCTCTGGCAAGGTGACGAAGTGCATTTTGCGAGCCCCGGAAAACGCATTTGTTTTGGGAGAGTGTGTCCGTTTGGGCGCCTGCAGAAGTGCATTTTGCAGGCGCCCAAAAACGCATTTTCCTGTTTCCTGAAGGTCGTAGCAAAATTTGGATGGATTCGAGNTTGTTTTGGGAGAGTGTGTCCGTTTGGGCGCCTGCAGAAGTGCATTTTGCAGGCGCCCAAAAACGCATTTTCCTGTTTCCTGAAGGTCGTAGCAAAATTTGGATGGATTCGAGATCGCAATAATTCTGCCGCCCTGAACAAGCTTTGGGCTTTGGAAAGTCCAACGTTTGGGAAATACGGTCGTGGAGTCCCCGAGTTGGTCGCTCCAGCAAGTCTCACCGCAGTCAGTCTCTGGGGTTGGGCACTCCATGGCGTCTCGCGGAAGTCTGTGGTAGGGGTTGGCCACAGAGTCTCAGGGTGGTCTTTGGGGTCGGGAACTCCAGAACTCCTCACGGCAGTCGACACTGCCTAGGTAAACGAGGGCCCACAACCCGCATTCGCAGGATCTGTTCGATTTGGAAACATTGTCTGCGCAGAGCATGCTTTTGGGCAAGGTGGCGAAGTGCGTTTTGCGAGCCCCGGTAAACGCATTTGTTTTGGGAGAGTGTGTCCGTTTGGGCGCCTGCAGAAGTGCATTTTGCAGGCGCCCAAAAACGCATTTTCC
>BGNK01002079.1:25918-115635 GCA_003297005.1 Symbiodinium sp. clade A Y106
AGTCGAACGTCTGGGAACTACGAACGGGCATTCCCGGGGTACTCCAGCGAATCTCAGGGCAGTCTTTAGGGTTGGGCACTCCAGGGCATCTCACGGCAGCCGACACTGCCTATGTAAAGCAGGGCCCACAACCGCATTGGGGCATTGTCTGCCAGAGCATTCTCTCTGGCAAGGTGACGAAGTGCATTTTGCGAGCCCCGGTAAACGCATTTGTTGTGGGAGAGTGTGTCCGTTTGGGCGCCTGCAGAAGTGCATTTTGCAGGCGCCCAAAAACGCATTTCCTGTTTCCTCAAGGTCGTAGCAAAATTTGGATGGAATCGAGTTCGTGATAGTTCCTGCTCTTACGAGGAAGCTTTGGGCGGTACGTTGGAGGTGCCAGCAAAGATGCATTTTGCAGGCCCCACAAAATGCATTTTCATGTTTCCTGAAGGTCGTGAACAGTGTTTGGCTGGACTTGACATCGCAATGGTTCCTACTGCCCTGAGGAAGCTTTGGGCAGTGCGTTGTNTGAAGGTCGTGAACAGTGTTTGGCTGGACTTGACATCGCAATGGTTCCTACTGCCCTGAGGAAGCTTTGGGCAGTGCGTTGTCCGAGGCGCCTGCAAACATGCGTTTTGCAGGCTCCCAAAAATGCATTTTGCAACTTGCTTTCAAGCAGCTGGATCTGTTGAATTTCAGGACGTGCGGTCTTAAGACGCAAGTTTTTAGGACGCGCGTGCAGGACGTCGAAACGCGCGTGCCGGGGACACTANTTTTGCAACTTGCTTTCAAGCAGCTGGATCTGTTGAATTTCAGGACGTGCGGTCTTAAGACGCAAGTTTTTAGGACGCGCGTGCAGGACGTCGAAACGCGCGTGCCGGGGACACTAAGAATATGATTTAAGGTATATTCCCTAATTAAGGGATATTGGAGTCTCTGGGTGTGTCCTGAATGAAGCCTCTAACCTGAAGGCCTGAAGACGTCGTAGAGGGGACTTTAGATTCTCTCGCTCTCGAGCTTCTTGCAACCAAGAAGAAGAGGCGAAAAGAGTCTCTGGACCTGATCCCTTATAGCTTTAGCCAGCAGACTTTATTGAGAAATCCCCGCAGAAGCTTCTCTGTAGTTGTTTGTCAAGGTTTTGGGCTTCAGGCGTTCGGGAAAGTGCGGTAAGGCCGCTACGCACTGAATATTTGGGGTACACTTCCAGGCATTCCTAGTCAGATTCTATGCTCCGAGCACTCTTCGCCGTCGCATGTGTCCTTGGTTGGAGGTACAGTGTGAAGTTATGTGGCCTTCAGCGGACCCATAACCCCAAACTCGAAGTCCATGAGATCTTACACCTCCTGAACCTTAAACCCTGAACCTAAACCTTAAATCCTGCACCCTAAACCTGAAATCCTGCACCCTAAACTCTAAACGTTAAATCCTGAACCCTAAACCTTAAACCCTAAACTACGAATCCTGAATCCTGAAACCTAAACCCTAAACATTAAATCCTAAACCCCATAAGCTTTAAGCCCTAAACTGCGAAGCCGTGGCGTGCAGCACAACGCCTCCGGCCCTGGCGCTGGAAGCAAAGCCTGGGTTCTGCTTGCAAGCTGTCAAGGTCAGGCTTTAGATGGCTTTAGGCTTAAGGGTTTAGTTAATTAGGGCTTTAGGGGTTTAGGGTTGATGATGTCTCCATAATCCCTAGACCCTGCAATCTTTCTTGTGGCCTTGGACACCCACCGTTCAAGTTACTTTGGACGGTGGTGAGACCTGTACACTGAACCTGATGTATACTCTAAAACGTATTGACTAAACTCAGAGCTGCAAGGTGACACGTAGCCAGCTTGCTCTCTACAGGCTGATTGGAAACGCGAGCTGGCGAAATCTGACCGTCTAATGGACCCTTGCTTCTGCAGGCGGAAATTCAGCACAGAGGGGGGTGTCTGTGGAGAAGCCGAACAGACGTCACCAAACGGAACCAGCGTGCTGTAGGACGGTGATAGCCCCAAGCAGAAACCCCAGGCCCGCAGCCACCCAGGGAAGTGCCGAGACGCCCGTCAAATTACTTGCCTCCGTTTCATCATCGGGTCCGGCGGCGCCGGTGTCGGCAGGTTGCGCAAAGAGGTGCTGCAGGCGCAAAGGCAACACTTTCTGCAAGAATGCTATGGAAGACATCGAGGACAAGGACTGTGACCGAGCCTGCGTTGTCCGATGGCTCGCCGAAACTTGGGTCATGCCATCGTCCAGTAGCCCCAGGAAGCTTGTGAAAGGCCTGTCCGTCTCATGCAGAAAGGCAAGGATGCGGAGTAACACGTCGGGGTTCAGCTGCTTCTGTTTGTGGAGATGGACAGCCCAAATAAACTGGCCAATCAACTCCGCTTTGTACCTCGGCCCACAAACAAACGAATCAGCTGCACATCGAACCATGAAAAATCGAAGCAGTGACACCAATCATCATCACGAGCACCACAGAAGAAGAGTCCAGACGCAAAACCAAAGCTGCGAACCGAGAACCCGGAACTTTACGGTCACTTTGTAGCAAGTCGAAGCAATTGGAGGAAACACTCAACACCCAAACCCATGCAACGACCTAAGTTCACTCTAAACCCCTAACCCCCAATCCCCTAAACCCCTAACCCCTAAACCCCTAAACCCCTAATCCTAACCCCTAAACTCTAAGGTCAGTGATGAGATGCAGCTCTCTGCGGCCCCGAACATCCTGCACCATTTGTGCAGCATAGCCCAGCCCCTTCTCTGGTATTATGCATGGCACCTGCCACGGAGTACCATACTTGGAGGTTCATGGGTAGATATAAGTGGTTATCAGCAGGGTAACTGTGATTATAACTTAACCAATATCAAGGGACTTATAACCCATTTATAACTACGCATGGCACCTGCCACGGAGTACTATAGGGACCTCAATAGAGGGGCCTTACCACCAAGAACACTGACAGTGATCATAGTCATTAACACAAGGTTTTCGAATTTACTAATATGTATATATATAGATATACATGTATATACATATATATATATACACATACATATACATATATGTGTACATATGTATATACGCATACACAAATACATTTACACACACATACACAGACACACGCACACACACACACACACACATATACATACACACATGTGCACACACACACACACACTTGGAACTTGCGCAGGCTTTTAGAGAACAGTGGAGGGTACTCGGTTTAGGGCTTAGGATGTTCTACGGCAATATAGGACATAGGAGGCACGCGAACACTCCAATGCTTGAGGAGTTTCCGAAAACAAGGGTACCCTATCTTGGGTTCCTTATGATAAGGATCCTACTATTTAGGGTACTATATAAGGGTCCCCTATTTTCGGAAACCCCCATTCGGGGCTTCAGGATTTACTGTCTGCGAGGTTCGGAGCAGGATTTGATATGGATGTGCCTTAAGTCTAAACCAAACTCGGCCCAGCCATCGAATACAGCAATGCCGCAGAGATTACAAAGCAGCATCACAACAAATTATGTCTGTTGTTGTCTCCATGTGTCTGAAGTCCTCAGTCCTCCCCAATTCCATGCATCATTAAACGAGTCATTACCCTTAAACTGGCTATAATTACAGTTGTCCTACATACATCCCCACTTCAAGCTATCCATAAATACCACAAGCGAGCGTTCGGACAAGGGCCTCTGACACGTGCCGACGTCGCATGCGGTGACTGTCGAAGCGGGGCCCGACCTCTGCGGAATCCTGGGCTCTTGTTAAGACGGATTAGGGTTTGGGGTTTAGGGGAGGGATTAGGGCTTGGGGTTTAGGGTTTAGGGGTTTAGGGTTTAGGGGTTTAAGGTTTAGGGGTTTAGGGTTTAGGTGTAGGGTTTAGGGGTTTAGGGTTTAGGGCACTTTCGTTGAAGTTACCATAATAGGGATCTATGGTCGATAAACATCGGCTCCTTAATATGGTAACTTAAGTTGAATTCCTTAACAGGAACCCAGAATCCTTCAAACTGGATAGTGTGAGAGGCGAGCACTGTCGCCCAAGGTACCTCAACTGGCTGTCAACCCAGAAACAATACAGTCGCATGGATGTTTGTGATATGCGCATACAACAACAACTGCAAATTTCTAGGATTTGCGAGGCACCATATCCTGGTACGCATTGTCACAAAGACACCGAGCTCCAATTGTAGGATATGCCGAAGGAACGGTGTGAGATGGACCGTCATTCCAGCATGAGACGTGCAAAGCTGCAAAGCTCTTGCCATCGCGAGGCCACCGTATGAAGCCCACGCTACGCTCCTCGGTTATGATCATGATGAAGCTGCCAATCACCAATGGTCATCATCTTCATCATCATCATCTTCATCAGCATCTGCATAAACAGCAATAATACTATTATCATCATGACTCACCATCACTCATCATCATCATCATCAGCATCATCATCACGGCCACCATTGTCATAAAGGCGATCATCGTACTATATGAAGATGATGGAATAGGTGGTGTTTGCCAAATCGAACAAAAATTGGCGATGCCCCCGGCGAGGGCGACGATATAAACATGGCTTGGTCGCAGTGCGCGATGTAGTTGTGGCTGTGGCTGCTGCTGTCGTTTGAACAACAATGCTCCTGCCGGTGCAAGTGTGATCTTTGTCTTGATGATGTCGTTGTTGGTGTTGATGTTGTTGTCGTCGTCGTCGTTGCTGTTGTTTCTGCTGCTGTTGTTGCTATTGGGCTATTGGTGGTGGAGCTTCTGTTCTCGTTGTTGCTGTTGCAGATGCTGTTGTTGTTGTTGCCAGGTGTTGCTGTCGCTGTTGCTGTTGCTGTTACCGCAGCTGCGATCCTGAATGTGGACCTGGTGCTCACACGGAGAAAACCAATTGGCTATCTTGCTTTGGGGTTTAACAGGTCTGTTTTCTTTCCAAGTCGTTTATTTCCCGGTCGAATTTTTCACCTTTTCAGGGGCTTAGGGTGTTTAGGCTCTTTGGGCCTCTTGGGCAAGACTTCCTGCGACGTCCTCCCGTGGGCTGTTCCTCAAAATATTTAATGGGGTACTTTTTTGGGGGGCTCCTAATGATAAAGCCCCTGCACATAAGGTCCCGGTTTCCAAGAGGGCGACCCGGCCAGAGCGACCCACTTTGGTGACAAGAGGGGGATCGGTGGGTTGGACACAGGCTTTAGGGTACGGTCGAGGGTTTGGGGCTCTGGGGCAGGCCATTATGGGGATGAGTCTTCACACCTGATGTGCTCATGTTTCAAGACAAGACTACAAGCCGAAATAAACCCAGAACCCTAAACCCTAAACCCGAAACTCTATACCAGAAACCCTAAACCCGAAACCCTAAACCCGAAACCCCACGGCAGAACCAAGCAGCACGTTGAGCGGTTCCTCCAGCACTGGAAGGTACAACAGGTAACCCAAGACTTGCAAGAAGGTGTCCGCAATGTCTTGTGCGCTCCTGGGCTTGCATCAACAGTACTGGTACCCTAATCCCTAAACCCTAAACCGTGGTACGGATCTGACGCAAGCACAACTAGTCGTTTATATTCCGGAGAAGTGGTCTAATGGTTATCACAAAAATCATCTTCCAAACATCTGCTAGGGTTCCCGATAACCAGCATTGGCGCTGCTAAGCCAAAGAGCGGTATCCAGGCAAAGAGGACCTGTAGTATGCACACAGGAGAATGCAACACCCAAGCTCTCGGCAAAACCGGGAGCCAGGAGTTTAGGGTTCAAGGCCCTAAAACCCTAAACCCTGAACCTTAAACCCGGGCCTAAACCGATTCAAGGCCCAACTAGCCTTCAAGAAGCCGAACACTGCAGTCTTTGAGGCATGGAGGGACTTTGGGTCTGTTGAGAAAACCCTAAAAGCCTTAGGCTTTAGGGTTCAGGGGTTTAGGGTTTCAGGGTTTAGTGAAGGGTTTGGGGTTTAGGGGCTTAGGGTTTAAGGGTTTAGGGTTTAAGGGTTTGGGGTTGCACGGTTTAAGGGCTTAGAGTCAAAGCACGAGACCCCTAAACCGTAAACCTCGCACTCTAAACACCCAAAGTCCTTGTAGAAACCCTCGAACAGGAACCTTTCACAAGAACACCTTAAGCTTAAAGCCAAAATCGAACAGCTATATACAGACCTCTACATAGAACACCATCAAAGCCCCTTGTAGAACTCCTTCCTGATTTGAACTCTTGCGACAAGCCCTCATGCACGCATTTTTTAACCAAGCTCTAAACCCTGAACCCCAAACTCAGACGAACCGCAATTAGCTCATTGCTTCGATTTGGGTCTTCGAGGAAGTGGGCCACAGAGGGCAAGGCATCCTGTGGAATGCAGCGGTGGTTTATGAGGGTGTATGAGGGTTTAGAAGGGTTGAAAAGGGTATATAAGAGCTTATAAGGGTTTCTGGCTAATTCGAAATAGGGCTGCGTCAAGGGCTCCGCAAAGGATGTTTATACAGCTTGCTAGAAGATGCAGGCGTCTTGGTCAGGAAGAGGGTTCCTTGTATTTAGAGACTCCCCTGGGGGCAGGATATAGGTGTCTTCATAGTAGACTACGGAAATATCATATGATATAACCTGATAGTTAACATACTTTGTTATGTTACACTGTCTTATACTTTACTGTTATAGTATACGCTGCTATACTGTGCTACACTATGCTATACTAAGCTATACTGTACTATGCTGTACTGTACTTCGCAATACTCTACTAAAACATAGGACACCATACTATACCAGACTGTACTAAAACACACCAAGCTAGACTATGCTATACTATAGTTATATTGTACATATACGGCACTATAACATAGGACAACACACTATGTTAGACGGTGCTATGCTATACTTTACTATACTATAGTTGAGCAGACCGAAACCAACAATCAATCCGATGATCACTGAAGGTCGAGGTCTGAAGACGAAAAGGGGAAAGGGGGAAGCCTTCAAAGGAACCCCGAATCCACGAGCGGCAAGAANATCACTGAAGGTCGAGGTCTGAAGACGAAAAGGGGAAAGGGGGAAGCCTTCAAAGGAACCCCGAATCCACGAGCGGCAAGAAGCTCAGCAGCCGCCTTTTTCATCTTGAGCCAAAAATATAGTTCATGTCATAGATGGCTTTGAACAGCTGCTCTTGCATGATCAGATAACATAGCTTTACAATGGAGAGGAGCGTCGTAATTTCTCAACTNCGCCTTTTTCATCTTGAGCCAAAAATATAGTTCATGTCATAGATGGCTTTGAACAGCTGCTCTTGCATGATCAGATAACATAGCTTTACAATGGAGAGGAGCGTCGTAATTTCTCAACTACTATAGTATACTGTACTCTACTTTGCTATACTGTACTATAGCACGGGACAAGATACTATACTAGACTAAACTAGCATATACTATGCTATACTATACCGCACTTTAGTATAGTACAGTTTAATATAGCCAAGTTCGATGTAGCATAACCTAAGATTACATGACACCGTAATCTATAAGTATGCTGACTCATGTCAAACTGAGGACTGTCCCCTAGCCGTTGGGTCTGGACTTCGTCATTCAGAGGATGTTGTCAGAAAGCCGGAAATCACTAAACAAAACGAAGAAGAAAAGCATAAAACTTCATTCATAGAGCCCTAAACACTAACTATGACTATGCCTAAACCCTGTATTCATGTAAACATCATGCAACCGAAAGATGACCCGGGAACATAGTACTGTTGCAAAGCATGGCATCCTTCTGCCAGAGCCAGATGCCAATGGCCGACAATATAAGTGCCATCACGATATGCAAAGTAATGATCATTCGGTACCTGGTGCTTTCACATCAGAGCTTTGATTCTTTTGCGTTTGGTGACTTTGACATTAAAAGGGATTCGACATTAGCTGAGTCACGGTGCTGCCCTTCACCTAGCAGTGTTTGGGCTTGGCAAAAAAAACGAACAGCGGCTCTCAAGTGGGACAAGGAACCTGAATGGTGCGTCTTGTCCCTGCATCATCAGAGCGACCATGACCGCGCAGAGACACGGCACATATATGAGGATCACCTCCAGTCGGACTTGGTGCCTCACCGCGGCGCTGCATGGCGGCCGGAAAACGTGTGCCAGCAGCTTCATGGAGGCACCGCAAGCTTGCTGCAAGGACTAAGTCGTCAATACCACGGGCATGGGGTTTAGGGTCCGGCATGTGTTGCTCCATGGGTTGAAGGTGTTAGAATAGGAACCGTGTTAGGGTTGGTAGTAGGGCCTGTTATGGTCCGCAGGCTGTCGGGGCTGTTCTGTGTGGTTGTAGATAGGCTACAGCAGCCTTTATGCCGGTATAGGTGTTATAGATAGCCTGCACTGGCCTCTAAGCCTGTATAGTTTCTACGCGACCGGCTGGCTGCAGACTGCAGACAATGCTAGAAGCATCCACGGCCAGACCAAGCGTCGGCAGGTAGGGCACGCAAACCCCTGCAAGCCACCCGAAACCCTAAACCCTCAACCCCGAAATGCGAAACCCCAAACCCTGAACCCTATATAGACCCTGAACTCTAAAATTCTAAACTCTAATGGCCCTCGAGCCCCGAACATACTTCGCAACTTAGAGCTCCAGCCGAGCCTCCCCTACGCCAATTAAATCCTAAACCCTAAACGCCCCAAACCCCAAACCCTGAACGCCCTAAACCCTAAACCCTGACCTTCTTAAATCATACTAATTAGGGACCCTGCTACAATTGAAGGTACATTGCCTCACCAAACAAGGGATTTCGGAAGGTCTGGGTAATAAGGCCCCTACCTTAAAATTAATCCTACAAGCTCTTATTGAAGAACCTTTGTAGATCCTTAACGGAGCCCTGTTCTCGTGATTCAGGCCCCTACATGACCTACAGGGTCATACCCTACTGTAGGGGCCCTAATAATTAGAATAGGGTTTTGGTATCGGTCGGGTCGGGTTCTAGGGTTCAGGGTTTAGGGTCAACGATTCTTCGGTAATATAGGGGCCTTAGTAATTAGAATAGGGTTTTGGTGTATATTCTACTTTAATTATGATAAGGAGCCCTCAAAATAATATAGGCAATCATAAAGGCCCCGATATTACAGGGTCATACCCTAGCCCTTTTCAACGCTTAAGCCCAGAGAGCCCAATACCCCTTAATTAAGGAATATAGCTTAAATCATAATATGAAGCCCTATATAGCTTAAGCCATATTCCTTAATTAAGGGATATTGGGCTCTCTGGAGGTACGGGACTAGGGCTCCTGGTTTGGGCTCAGATGCTTTGGCCAAAACCCTTTGTAATGCTCGGGTTTCCGATGTATACGGTTTAGGGTTTAGGGGTTTAGGGTTTAGGGGTTTAGGGTTTAGGGGTTTAGGGTTTAGGGTTAAGGGCGATGTATAGGTATAGGACCTAGATTCTCGTGCACACTGTAAAGCTCCCGACGTCTTTGACGCAGGCAACCAATTCGTTGAGGACCATGCGACTTAGAAAGCACTTAGTGACTTGGGCCGACTAGGATTATAAACAAGGTATCTATAGGCTAGTGGTATATATCATATGGGAGTTTCCGAGAATAGGGAACCCTAAATATAGCACCCTAAATAGCAGGATCCTGATTAGAAGGACACCCAAATAAGGTACCCCTAATTTTCGGAAATTCCCATAGTGTCATGACTGAATGACCTCAAACTAGCTGTTTGGGTCTTCTGGCATCGCTCTGCAAGTCAGATCTGGCTTGCTAAACCCAAAGAGCCCGATACCCCTTCACAGCCTTTGTGCCAACTTGGGAAACCCTATACATAGACAGGACTCATACTGCCTAATAGTGTGTGTTGCAGTTGAGCGGTGCAGGTTTGCATCTCTCCTTCACTACTTGTTCTTGTACTATACAATATGGATATGCATTTATCGAGGTGGAACGCCCGTGTTGCGGTGGAAGGGTCTCGAGGTGCATTGGACATGGAAACCCTCGGAGCCTCGATTAGCAATTACAAGTACGATAAGGTTGCAGAGTACTGTGTACTGCGATAAGAAGTGTTGATTGTTTTCAAAACACAGGTTCGAAACTCCAATATGATTTCTCTCAAATTGTATGCTCCGTGGAAGCCTCCTCCTCTTCCAGCCCAACAACTTGGCGCATCTCGTTTCTCGATTGCTGCGGGGTTTCCGGTTTAGGATTCAATTGTTTAGGGTTTGCGGCCTGGGGGTTTAGGGTCTAGCGTTTAGATGCATGGAACCCTAAACCCTAAACCCCTAAACCCTAAACTGACGGCAACTCTGAGCCCCTCCAAATCAAGTCATGATCTTCGCTGAAGAGAATGCAAGCTCCTGCATCTCCAAGGCCCGACTACGTCTGCTTATAATAATAGCAATAGGATTAATAATAATAATAATTATTATTATAGTAATAATAATAATACTTGTCATAATAATAAATAAGAACAATAATAATATTAATATTAAGAATATAACGAATACTAGCAATAATAATAGTAGTATTAGGCAGTATGGCTTTCCCAATATCCACCCCCCCCCCCCCCCACAAATGCCAGAAAACTTTTTCCCCTTTTGCCAATCCCCAAAACCGGCCCCCCCCCCCCGCACCCCCCCCCCCACCACCCCCTTTTATCACCCCCCCCCGCCAGAAGGNCCCCCCCCCCCCCCCCGACAGAATTGCATGAAACTGCTTGCGCTTTGTGCAATCCCAGAAACTGGCTCTCCCCACCAGGCACCCTGCGTCCAAGCTCTGCTTTCATCACCTCACCAGGCAGGAAGGAGCTCTACCACTCCCTCCCAAAGTGAGGGCACGGCAAAAGCACAATCACCGCCCGACAGAACCTGTTTATATCCCCAAAACCTCAACAAAGCCCAAACCCCGAAACGGCCTTGGCACCGCTTCGGACACTTCGGTACCACTGCAAATCCAACTGAGCTTTATTGCCGCATGGTTCGATGTACTTCAGCACCAAACGGCGAAGAGGGCAGACCAGAGAAATAGAGTCGCGGTCGTGCAGCTCGTGATCACAGCAGATACAAATGCAACTTGTACCGGCGCAGATGTCCAGGCTGCCACGGCTGCCATCTGTGCGAACTCTGCTTAAGTTTGCGGAAATGGAAATGAGTTAGGGGAAACCGGGCATGAGGCTCAATCCGAGACGACAACGGCGATGACGCCGACACTCATGTCGTTCTCTTGACATCTTTGTGGGCTCAATGCACAACTGCCGGCTGCTGCTTTGCCAGACCCCCGGGAGGATCCAAAAAGTAGATCCCTTAATGGGGGTTCCTATAAAGTAACCTTAGTAGTATAGGGCCCCAAATTAGGGGATCTACTTTCTAGATCCTCCCGGGGGTNGGATCCAAAAAGTAGATCCCTTAATGGGGGTTCCTATAAAGTAACCTTAGTAGTATAGGGCCCCAAATTAGGGGATCTACTTTCTAGATCCTCCCGGGGGTCTGGGTTGCGGCTCTCAGACTAAGTTGCAGCTCCTGCTGGAGAATCGTAAGACCGACCAGGCAAAAGAAGCCATCTTCGATAAGGAGAAGTTTAGGGTTTAGGGTTTAGGGGAACGACTGACACCTGACCATTGGTGCGAACTTGCTGCTCCTTGGGCCGATATTCGCAGCGGGCTATCGAATTGGAAAAGCTCTTGTACCCAGCCCCTCAACGCCCTCACTCGAAAATCTGCAGCATCCTCGAACTGCTTTCAACTGTCTTGAGCTTGGTTTGACACTTGCCACTTGCAAGCTATCATAAGCTATCCATGTGCTTCTCGGTAGCACAGCCCACCTCGGTGATGGGTAGTAGTGGTGGAGCAGGTCCCACAGTTCCGAAAAAGGCTTCCCTAACTCGCAAGATCAGCAGAACTTGCTTCATGGGCGCGGATATGTGGCAAGTGCCCTGATCAATTTCTTCTTGCGTACAGCCCTCCGAAACAGAAACTGCTGTGACTGATAGAAACATGTATGTATACCTAAAGATATATATTATGTGTGTATATATATATATTTATTCATTTATTTATGTATATTCACCTTTCTCTCTCTCTCTCTGTCTATCTCTCTCTCTCTCTCTGTGTCTAGTTCTTGTTTGTTTATCTATCTACCTATCTACCTATCTACTTAGCCAGCTATCAAACCTATTTGTCTATACACGGTTGAGGGTCGTAGCGCTTGAGATGAAAGGGGGGCTCACCTGCCGATGCATTGCCGGTCGTCCGATTGGCATCGCGGCGAGGCCTGTCGGAGCCGCGACGAAGACCGTGGTGGTGTCGGCAGCCTGCGTGGTTCAGGGCCCAACTGGGGGGGATGTTGAGTATTTTAGGCTTCTGGGAGCAAACGAAAGTGACGACGATGATGATGATTACGATGATGATGACGATGATGATGATAATAATGATGAAGTCCAGCAGGGTGATCCTGGTTGCGGCGATGGCAGTGTATTTCGCTGCAGCTGCTTGCAGAAAATATTTAACGTGTGATGATATCAATGCTTAGGCCCTGACCAGGCTCTTCTCGATGGCTCTGATGATGATATTTTGACGGAGACGACTGCTGCTGCTTTTGATGATGATGACGATAGTAACTAATTACAAGGTGATGTTGATGATGAGAGGGACGAGTACGAGAATGGGGATATCATTACGGTGTCATTCATAATCTGTTAGTATATGCCGAGACGATGTGAAGGACGAAGAACCTAAGAAGACGAACAACGGGTTGATAAGCAGTAGGATGAAGATGACCATGTCGGTAGAGCTGATGGTGCTGCTCCAGCATCCCTGATAACAACAAAAGAGATGCTGATGATACTTCTGCTGGTGTTACCCATGGAGATCTGTGATGGAGCAGAGAACAGAAACTCAAAACCAACAATACGACTAGATGGCACGACATGACAATGATGTGGTGGAGGAGCATGAGGCGCAACAGAGAAGGAGGAGGAGGAGGAGCAGTTCGACACAGCGATGCCCTTTGAGTTCACTGACCCAAGCACCTCGGTTTGCCCGTAATGGTTCCGCACCACAAACTCCCCAGCACGCGAGAGTCTTCTGCAAAGCTCGGTGGAAAGTGGCTCGCCTCAGTCAAACTAACTTAATACCAACTTTGCAACCATCGCAATCAGCATCCATTTCTGTGCATCACGTCGTTCAGCAGTTTTTGGACATACCAGAACACAGACTCATAGCCATCCCTCGAGATTGATCCCCGGAGCCTCGTAATTACAGCACTCACATGCACGTCAAAACTACCCAGGCAAGCCAGCCGGAATTTTACAAAATCCGTGTCGAACCCGCCCAAGGACAACAGCTGTGTTCTTCAGCTGTCATGCCAGTTCCAAGTCCCAGGTTGCAGGCGTGAAATGCCACCCGCACAGCTTTGTTTGAGGCAGTGGGCGGAGCTCTGCTGCTGCATCCGCTTGGAACTAATGTACTGCCCGGGCGCCCGTCAGCACCAAGTGGCGGCATGCCCCGCCCAGGGGCTGAAACCCGGCAGTCAGCATGGCCTTGCAGAGCATTCGTTGTAAAATATAACACACTTGCCCTCTTGCATGTCGTAACTATGTACCACAATCCTGTGGGTATCTTGACATTCATGCTCGCGGTGCTGCTCGCATTTTGCAAATGGACTGGTCTTAGAGAGGCTGGCGGCCGGAGGGTCGTAATAGCAACACGACTGGTAGTCGCAATACATCAAGCATAGTAGTAGTAGTAGTAGTAGTTGTAGTTGTAGTAGTAGTCGTCGTAGTAGTAGTAGTAGTAGTACAGTAGTAGGCATAGCAGTAGCAGTAGCAGGTGCAGGGAAGTAGTAGTGCTAATTAGTAGCAGCAGTAGGAGCAGCCGTAGCCGTAGCAGCAGCAGCAGTAGTAGTTGCAGTTGCGGTCGTAGTCGTGCTTGAAACAGCAGTATGAGTAGCAGTAGCAGCGGTAGTAGTAGTAATTACTGTTAGTCCTGTGATTACTAGCAGTGGCAGTTTTAGTAGCCGACGTCATTGCAGCAGGGGAGTCATTAGGAGACGTGTGACAGTAGCGGTAGTGGAAGTGTTGGTCGTAGTATGAGGGTAGTTCTCTGCACCAGGGTGCCTTTTAGGAAATTTTAGGGCCCTGCTTACATGGGTGCCGTACTAGTTTGGGGACCTAGAAAGGGACCCTAATTCAGAGCACTCCCCTAAACCCACCCTACACCCCAAACCTTTAAACCCTAACCCTGAGACTTCGACGGAACCGTGGCCACGTTGAACAGAGAGAGCCGAAACGAAAGCTTTGCATCGCCGGCAGCAAAAAACAAGCCGCACTTCTTTGGAATGATGATATGCCTAAGGCTTCAGGGTTTAGGCTTAAAGTTTAGGGTTTTGGGTTCCAGTCCTCCAGCACGGATGGGACATATTGCTGCAGGCTGCATCCCCTGGATGCAAATTGTGCCTCAGTCCGGGACGCAACAGCACCACACAGGAAAGAATGCGATCCATGTGTTCACGGCATCCACACAGAAAAGGGTTCCTTTCCCCTCCCTGATGTACCACAATCCTGTGGGTATCTTGACTTAGGGTTTAGGGTTTAGGGTATGCTCGCAGTGCTGCTCGCATTTTGCTCCTGGACTGATCTTAGAGAGGCTGGCGGGAACTGGGCTTCGAGCCAGCAGCTCAAGGTCTCTGGCTCCTGGCGGGGAGCGAATATGGGCGCCTAAATACTTAGAGTAGGGGTTCCAGGCACTATAAGTACTTTAGGAACCCTAAGGCACAGTATTGATATTTATTCACGCTTTTATGCTATGCCGAAAAACTTTTGGCATGGGTTGTGAGATTGAGATGACATGCCTGTGCCTGCACAACCTTAGTCTGTCTCTGCTTGACGCCTTGCAAAAAACCCTCCAGAATGCATGCATGTATGCTGCTTCGCCTTCGCATGCCGCCCCGAACGAGTCCAGGCTCAAAATGTGCATGTCGAGATGCCCAGCAACTTGTGTTTCTTGCTTATGAGTATGAGAGTGAGGATGGCGCGAGCAGACTACGGCCGAGTTGTCTTGTATCGGGCCTACGCGAGTCAGAGTGGTCTTCGACATCGATATCCTGCCTCCGGAGCTCAGTGGCGCAATCGCAAGAGCTGCGCCGGACAATAGCGGAGCCCAAACCTGTGGGTGTAGGGGTGAGCAGGGGTGTAGAATGGTGTACAGTAGAAGCCGAACAGTTGGAAACCCTAGAGCCTCAATGCTTGAGAGCAATGTATAGGGAATCCGAGCACTATTTGGCCTTAATCCGGTTTCCAACTTTATGGGGTTTACTGTAGAGCTCACAGGGAAAAGGTCGGTAATGGAAACCTGCGAGTTCTTCACGGTTCAACAGTGTCACAGCAGCAGGAATGTGAAGGAATGCGTTCTCTAGCAGGGGCAAGGTACTTGTATGTAACTGTATGCATATAAAAACCGGGGAGGCAGGGCGAGAGAAGCACAAAGATACTGACACGCACGCGAGCACACACACACACATACGCACACTCACACATATACATGCATACGTACGTACATACATACTTACATCGTCCGGTGACAAATTAGATTAGCCTTATTGACTTATATGAAAAAAGTTATATTGCTATACCATTATTTTAGTACATGATGCTAGAACAATGCATCGTCAACCCAATCCTTCTGGTACCGACGAGCCAAGCTCAAGTACAGTACGCAGGCTGCAAGCTGAAACGGCCTTGGCTTTGTAGCTATCGTGTTGTTTTCCATACTCCACAGCCAGGCGCTCAAGTAATTATGCAGTTGCTTTCTTTTGCTTCGTCGCTGCTCGTTTCTAAGCCGTCCTGCAGGACCATTTCCCTGCAGCCCTTTGTGTGTAACCCAACCAGGAAAAGGAATCCCACACCCCAAACCCTAAACCCTAAGCCCTAAACCGCCACCTACATGTGCTCTCAACACACAACCCCGAAACCTCGACAAGGCCCTCAACCCTTAAACCCTTAAGCCCTAAACCCTTAAACCCCCTTAAACCCTAAACCACGAATACATGGCCCCACGTGTTCGCGACCTCAGGCATTGCTGCGACCCACGACAGGCTTGTGTGCTGGAGGCCAACCTTAGCTCATACAACCTTCGACCTGCAACACATTACTATCAGGGTTTAGGGTTTAGGGTTTACTATCAGTATATTACACTGCTACAGGCACTTTCAATGACATAGACAGCACGGTTCAGCCTCTAGAGTAACCCTAAAGGCAGCTCTGTAGCAGTAGCAACCACGAGTATAATATACCCCAGAACCCCCTTTTCAGTCCATTACGGCTGGAAAGGGCAGAAGCTGCAAACCTGCGAAATTCTGTGAAATTGCTGTGGCATGAGCTACACCCGGTCATCTGCCTGCGAGAAACGCTGATAAACAACTGAATTTGGCCAAATTAAAGGGGCAACAATGAGATAGTCCGGATTGTCTCATCAAAAACTATGCGTTTACAGTAGAAAAGCATTGAGGATGGAAGGGTATAGGGTTTAGGGTTCAGGGCTTGAAAAATGCAATTCTTGAGGCTCTGGCATCCGCTGGAAGAAGTTTGTGCGTCCGCACGACGTGCGCCAAATGAGTCAAAGCCTTGTTGTGAAATTCAGTCATCACAAATACATAATACTATATATATATAAATATGTATGTATGTATATATATATATATAGAGCAAAAACACATGATACAGAATGTAGATTTCTCGCAGTTCTTGTTCCTGGGTTCGTTCCAGCATGCGAGACAACGGAGGAAGAAGCCATCATGAGAACTTCTTGCATGACATTACTCTAAGCCCCTAAACTCTAAATCCTGGGTGGCCCTACGGCAAGGGCTTTTCATTCCGGACCAGAGCCCCCCCTGTATGCTCTCCCCATAGGATATAATTTCAACTCCCCGGATCCAAAATCCAAAATCCTAAGTATAAGCCCTGGGCCCTTAGATTTGAATCGGCCGCAAAGCCTCTTCCAAGGCTCCCTCAGATCCTCTCAGCTCAAGAAGTGACTAGAAGTATGGAGCTCAGGTGGAATGCACATGGGAGTTTCCGAACATAGGGGTACTTATTTTGGGATCCGTTTTCCGGATCCTACTACTTAGGGTACTAAAATAGGCCCCTATTTTCGCAAACTCCCACATAGGCCAAATTTAGGATTCAGGGTTTGGCGGGTTTAGAATCCTCACTCTGACACAAACACAAGCAACATGTAGCGATGCAGCACTGGCTCAATGGTACCTCCACCAGGAACCAAGACAATCTCTTTTCTTAGGTCTTCGTGGTCCTCTCCGCCGGAAATCCTGAATCGCAGCCTATGCGTCCTGGTTTCTGCCAAGGATCGGCCTGTTCTGATGCTCGGACAACTTTGGGCGTGCCTGCTTAATTGCAAGCGCAGAACGCGAACTGCCGACATGATGCAAAGACAGCAAACAGCTGCAACTCGAGCTGGTACTTCGGAAACGGACACGCACGAGAGACATGAGTGGTGTTAATTACACCTGTTGAGGATTATGGGGATGACGAGCGGTTCCACCAATTTGTGGGCTGTGGTGTGTGTGTGTGTGTGAGTGTGTGTGTGTGTGTCTGAGTGTGTCTGAGTGCGTCTGTGTGTGTGTGTGTCTCTGCGTGTGTGTCTGTCTGTGTGTGTGTGTGTCTCTGTGTGTGTCTGCGTGTGTGTGTGTGTGTGTGTCTGTGTCGCAGGTGAGACATCGACTAATTGTACAAATAGAAAGCCCAATGAAACTGCCACACACCTCAAGCCCTAAACCCCCAGCCCTCAGTAAACCATATGCCTGCAGAAACAACACTGGGCCCTGGACCTGTGCTACCCGAAGTGAAGAGAACCTTGGAAAAGCATGGGCCTAGGCACTGGTTGACAACTCATACTGTCAGCTTTCCGGGCGCGCGGCGGGTTTAGGGCTAGCCTCTACCCTAAACTTGTGTGTTGTTGCTCTTGCTGAGGTTGTCTTGGTTGTCCACAGCTTACCTAACCCAAGACCCTCTGTTTGTAAAGCGTACGGCTTAGGATTTGGAGTCTATAAGCTAGGGCCATAAATTGAAATCAACGGAACCCTCCACAACGAGGATTTGAGGGGAAGGAATCATACATTTCGCATTCTGCGCATGCTCCGAGCTTCAAGAAGGGGTTCGCGGTTTGCCGTTTTGTTGAAGATCTTTTCCGATTCGCAGATGGTCCTCAATCCTTTGGGGCGCACTTTAGCAACTTTAGGGGTGTAGGCGGTGTAGGGTATAGATAGGACTTAGGGTTTGGGACAGGTAGGGAAGCCTTTAGTACGAAGGCTTAGATAGGATTCGATACTATCGGCGGAATGTCCTAAACCCTGAATGTACCAGCGCAGGTAGGCTGCTCCTGAGCTAACATCTCGATTGAGTTTACCAGGTCTCAGACAACACGAATTTTGGTGCATCTGCCTGCCCTTCTACAAGCTCACTGCAGATTCGTTCGCCGAAAGCACGAGTTCTGAACAACCGTAATGATTACAGTTCTGCTTCGTATACCTGCCCACCAAGCATGCCATGTCCGCCTGATCCCAACTTCGTGTAAGCCCCGGTATCTTGGGGATTAGTGAAGGGCTTAAGATCTCATTGTTTTGGTGGAGCGATGGAAGTGAGACCAGCGTTTATGGACTCTTGCACTCGAAAGACACTTCAGTTGCAGCCTGCAGACATACATCGCACGGCCCTTCGCCACGCGTCGGTCGGGCGGCTGGCTTCTCCTGAATCTTCTTTCGGTTCACGGTTTACGCCTGTAGGGTTCTGGTTCTGAGATGTGCCGGCTGTACCATGCAACAGTCGTTTACCTCAAAACCGGAACTTCATAGGCTCATCGCGAACATCATCCTTCGTCCTGCAAATCATAGGGTTTAGGGTTGAGGGTTTAGCGTTTAGGGTCCTGCAAATGCCAAACTGCAGAAACATAGTGTCTGAGGATTAGGATATCCTTGCTGCTGCTGTTATTGTCCCTGTCATTGTTCGTCGAACCCTGAAAGAGCGCTTAAAGAACCCTTGCACTCTGTGAACCCTTCTAGAAACCCCCTAAACCCGAAATCCCTAAACCTCAACCCCTTAAGGGAACCCTGACGGGAACCCTTAAAAGAACCCTTAAAGGTACCCTTATAAGCGGCAAGCCCGGGGCAGTCCTAGAGTCGATCCGCATGCGAACTGCAACCTCAGCCGGTTGCAGCCATGGTCACCACGGGTTCGCAAATCCGATACTGTTGCGGGTCACGGTTTAGGGCTTCGGATGTCGGGTCAGCTATCTAAGGTTAGAAGTATGGGCCCTTAGCCCTTTTAAGGGACTTTAAAGGGTACAAATCGGGTACAAATTAGGTATATAAGGATCCCAGGCTTAAGGGCCCATACTAGGGGCCTATGGTTCCATCCTAAGAAGCTATGTTGGGTCCTGTTGGTATCTAGTTGGATGCTCCATATGGGACTTTCCGAAATTAGGGGTATCTTGCTTTGGGGGTCCTGATAATAAGGATCCTATTACCTAGGGACCTATGAAGGCCCGAGCGCACGATTGCTCAACATACCACTCTACCTGGCCCAGCTTCCCAACCCTGAGCCCTGAAAGCATCTGTGTTGTGAAGACAAGGTTCCTGTGTAGCCACTTAAACATAAAAGATACCCTCTTTCCTCTTACTTGGTTTTCATAAGGGAAGCCAAAAAGAAAAAGGGGCTAAACCTAGAAGATGCTTCTGGACACAGATGTCGGGAGCATCGGCCCTCGATCGTACTTCGTTCGGTGGCTGATGAAGCACAGAGTTCATTTGCCCCAAAAAGTGCACACTTTTAGCTTGAAAGTGGGTGATATTATCCCAAAAAGTGTGCAGTGTATCCACTCAGCTACTAAGAGGAGGCTTATTTATTGCCAGTACAGTTTAAAGGCCACGGACCAACCACTGCATTCGGCATCAAAGGGGTTTAAGGGTTTCGGGTGGGATTTAGGTCATCTGCCATGCCCCGAACGTCGAACCTCGACAAAGCCCTTTGTACAGTCAATTGTCCCCGGCCGCCCCGCTTGCTTGAAAAAACTTGGTTCTTGTCAAGGGATTTAGTTTGAGTTACCATAATAGAGAAACCATATTATTTACTGTAGATCCCGATTATGGTAACTTAAGTTAAATTCCTTAACAAGAACCCAGAAAAGCATTTCGGTCCATTGCCGTAATAAGCTACCAGAGCTCCGAGCACGTCACCGTGAAAACAGGCCTTCAAGAATTAGAATAACTAGGGTTTGGGGGTCAGAAAGACAGGTAGATGGGTATGTAGGTAGACAGTTGGGTCAATAGAAAGATGAGTAGGGACTGTCACGGGAAATGCTGTTTACTACTATTCATTTGGACACCCAAACCCCGTAAAACCCTAAGTACTAAACCCTAAACCCTAAACCCTAAGTACTAAACCCTAAACCCTAAGTACTAGACCCTAAACCCTAAACCCTAAGTACTAAACCCTAAACCCTAAGTACTAAACCCTAAACCCTAAGCCCTAAATCCGAAACCTAAACCCTCACACCTTTTGTCTCCGTTTCTTGCCTAGGGGCGGTCATCACTCCGCTCGCCGACACCGTAGCTACCAAGCTCCAGTGACTGGGTTCTTTATAGGGGTTTAGGGGCTTTGGGTTTAGGGATGTTTAGGGTTTTAGGGTTGCAGAATTTGAAGTTCAAGGTATAGGGGTTTAGGGGTTCCTCTAAAGGGTCCTATAGGGGAAACTATAAGGGTTCCCTTGTAGGGTTTAGGGGCTTTGGGTTTAGGGGCTCCCTTAAAGGGGTTACGATAAGGCCCATGTAGGGTTTAGGGTCTTTGGGCTTAGGGATGTTCTGGGGTTTAGGATTTCAAGGTTTTTGGGCTTTGGGTTTAGGGATGTAAAGGGTTTTAGGCTAAACCCTAAACCCTGGAGAGTTTAGGGTTTAGGGGTTTAGGGAGATTCGGGGCTCGCGACGATGTGTATTAAAGCGGCATGAATCAGAATCGCTATCCTTTAAGATGTTGTTAAAGGGCTCTATGAGAACCGGCCGCAGTCACTTTTCATAATAAAGAATTATAAGCATACTAGATTATGCTTATCATCTAGGCGCTATAGGTGGTATACTGTCACAAATTATAAAGACCTCTATACTCGGTCTCAACCTGCTCTGCATGCTGACACGCTTGCATTGCCCTACGCCTGTGCACAGAGCAGGACAAAACGGCAATAGACAAATGTTTTACAGCAACCTTCAGAGTTCATGCTGTTTGGTGAAACTGTGTATATGAGCCTGCTGGCCGAACCTTAGTCTGCAACAGCACCGCTACAAAAATCAAAGGACAATCCATGGTGCTCTGCGTCAACGAGGACTGCGTCCAGATCCGCCATAGAGATCAGAATGGCCTCATAGTATGCAGGGCTGCAGGTCCCAAGTTTCATGACACGATGTACTCAGCAGCCCGGTAGCCACAAAGTAATAAGGGTACCCTTTTTCCTATTAATGGGGAACCTAGCGTATGAACATGTGGGAGCTTCAATGCACTTCTAGCAGCTTTGGCGAATCGCACAGGCAGAGAATCCAAAACCGAACGGCAAGACAATGATTCTCAAAGAGGCGACGTGTGGAGTGGTCTGATTTCTGTAAACAAGGCAGCCGGCAATAAGCTGTCTCAAAAGCGCGTGGCACGTGCACAACCGGGCTTACCCTCTAGCCTTACTGGTGCTTGAGGGGGGCGTGGGAGAGTGGAGCCCGAATGCTAGTCCTTGTACATTCCCTGATGGTCGTTCCTACATTCCTGCCTCTCTTCCTTATGCCCCACTAAGCAGCTCTAGTGTTCAGGCTATGACTTGATTCAGCATTTCTGTGGCCGGTACCACTCGCTCGAAAGGTTGCGCTGGATCAAGAGGACAGTATGCCGCGCCGCTGAGCCTCAAAGCACAAACAGTTGTCATAGGGACCCTTAGGGGGGGTAGGGGGAGGGGGGGTAGGGGGCCTTAATGCCCATGATAAGGACCTAAGCCTATTTAAGGAAGTATAGTCCCCTACCCCCCTCCCCCTTACCCCCCTGGGGTCCCTATGAAGTTGGGGGATACGGAAACGAATGCAAGGTCGTAGATTGAATCTTTTGGGTTTGTATAGGGCCCCAAAAAAGCACATAAGCAAAACTTAGGACAGGGATATCCCATATAACCCCCCTTATAATGAAGCCCATTAAGGTAGGGATATCCCCATAGAGTGCGTATGCTTATGTGCTTTTTGGGTCCCTACTTGTAGAGTTTCGTGTTCAGGGTTTGCTGTGCCCCTGTCTGCTCTACACGATGCCATGGAAAGCCTGTGGCTTAAGTCATGGTGGTCTACTATACACAAGAACCCCAAGGGGTCCAAGTACCAATATTGCAGGTACTGAGTAGATATTTGGGCACCAACAGTATTTACCATAATGTTACTTGGACCCTTTAATTTGAGAACATTATTGCCGCAAAAGACAGACAAGGAGTCAATCAAAGACTAGCGGACTCGCCTGCAGCATTCGTCAAACATGGGGCAACTCAACAAATCAAGCCGTCAACCCATCCGAACAACTTTAAACCTTGCAGCTCTACAAAATCAGCAAGCTACGCAGCTCGAACAGACAAGAGTAGAGTCAGACGAGATCCAAGTTTCAGGGCCTGTGCGTGTATGAAATGTCTCGGACGTTCTGGCTCGTTATGGTTTTCTTTCAGAGGGCCATAAAATCAAAAGAAGACTTCAGTTTTGATAGATCCACTGCCAAATCAACTACGACCCTAAACCCGCAATCTGAAACGATGAAACCCTTAGCCCTGAACCTGCAACAACAAAACGCCAAACCTTTAGCCGTTGGCCATCAAGCGCTAAACCTCTAACCTTCAACAGTAAAGCCCTAAACCGTCAACCTTAATCAATACATGTACAGCCCTAAGCCTGTAACCTTGAAAGGCACAAATTCTAAACCCTTCACTTCCGTCGAAAAAACCAAACCTGTCCCCTCAAACTAAAATAAATCCCAAACCCATCACCTTAAACAATAGTACAATCCTCACCCTGAAGCAATGAAAACCTATAAGCCCAAATAATGGAACTTCAAACTCACTCCTCAACCCGAAACTAAAACAAAAACCACCCAAAACACACACACACACACAAAACACAACAACTGCAAATTCATTCCAGTGGCAGGGCTGCGACCAGTGCCACGGCAGCTTCTGCTCCTCGACCAGCTATGACACCGACAGCGGCCGGGGCAGGGCAGCAAAACAGGAGCCTCGCTGTTTAGGTCAATGGGGCTTACCGGAACCCTAAGAGACGTATCTCTTTAGGGCTTCTTCTTGTGATTTCCTTATGTCTGTCAGGGCTTTTAAAGTTAGGTTCTTTGGGGTCCAGGTGGGGCTTAGTTTGTTTTTTGAGGGTTTTGGGTTAGGGTTCAGGGTTGTGTGTGTGTAGGAATTCTCACATCCTTTGTTTTTCTGGCGTTTGGTTAAGCGTGTAAAGTCCATGGTTTATATAGGCTTTACATATGATAGGGCATAGGCTTGGGCAGGGGTAGGGTTTTGGACTATGTGTCCCGTTTTACTATTTCGTCGAGTTGAAACCTTATTGGCTTTCGTATCTCTTGCAGTCGGGCACAAGATTAGAATGTTAAATGAAAATGCAGACCCGTGCCTAACAACGGACTCTGAATTATAACAGGGATCATAGTATCAAGAATCACGACCCTTTCACACGTACGGTTCCTTAAGCCGGAGTCTACGTAGAGATTGACTTGCTTCAAAGCTTTGCTGTCATTGGAGTTATGAGTTTTGGGAGATCTGCACAGGGCGCATGTCGTCCGTTGGAGGCTTCACCTACTTTGGAACAGAGACCAGGAGACTTAAACCGAGGAAGAGAAGCAATGTAAGAACAGTTCCAACAACGAGGACCGACATGTCTGCAAACTGCAACTTCCACACTCCAACATGCCGGCAGAAGCGACACACAGGCCCCATTCCGATGTCGAAACACCTGGAGTGCGAACATATTATGTGTGTGTATATATACGTTTATATGTGTAATATGCACATGTGCATGAAATAACTAATGAACTAGTGGTGTGAATATACAGTATAAGGTTGTAAGGACATAATACGCAGGGCGGATGAGGCTGAGTACTACAAAGGTAGCCCGAGGCGCTCGTCGGAAGTCTCCGCAGCACAGGCTGCCAGCTCTGCGTAGCTGAGCCTTGTCAACCTTTGGTTGGCATTGAGGTTTTTTTTAAGGTGCAACGGCCTTTTCTGCGCAGCTTCGGCCTGCCTACTTTAGGCATGCACTGTCAAAAAACACACCCCTCACGAAGTTCACGAAGTGTTTCAGAGAGAAGATCGTAACTGTCCCAAATCAAGGGCTGCTCTGAGGTCCATCACCCGTCATCGTTCCCATCCCTGGAGTCAATGAGGCATCCAGTCCACCATTCAGCACCGAGGTATTAAGGACATCATCACCATCCCCAGGAGCAGGTGGAACACCAGCATCAGACCCTTCAGCAGCAGGAGCACGAGGGCGAATACCAGGACCTTCATGTAGGCATTGAGGTTTAGGGTTTAGGGTTTAGGGTTTAGCCTACAGTCAGCACAGGTCAGCATTGTAGTTCCTTCTTTAGGTTAACCACCTTTGTATTTAGGATCCTACAAGGCAACCAAAAGAGAACTACAAGGGAGACTATAGGTACTCATTCTCGCATGCAGAAGCTTTGCAGAACAGGACAACTACGAACAAGTCCGTCGAACGATTGCAATATGGAATATGTTTGTTGACCGGCGAAGGTGACAGTGGGCCACCGGTACATTAGGGAGGCAGCGATGGCAGCAGTCAGCAGCTGTAGAAGCATCGACGGCAGGATCGGGTCATCAGGTATACATGGCGCGAGACGTTGTAGCTTCGGCAACCTGTGTTGCTGCGTCCGAGTAGCATGCCGCCACTATCAGCGATGATAGCTGTGGAGTGAGGTGTCCGGCTGACTTGCTGCAGGAGCAGATCCAGAACACCAGAGCGGTGCCCTTGCGAAGGAGCCTATCCGGCACGCAAAACGGTGAGAGCATCCAACTATCGTTGCTGATACGGAGACGAGCTACTTGTTTGTCTTGCCATGCACTCAGTCACCAACAGTTACCCTCATGAGATGCCTTGCACTAAACCCCCCCCCCCCCCNCCCCCCCCCCCCCGCCACAAAGAACCTAAAAACAACTGACACCCTTAAAATGAACCCCATAACCCTCTGAAGAACGCGAGAAGCGGAGCCCCTGTCTTCCAAGCGACCGAGGCACACCCAACAGAGGCGGCGATTCCGCAACACCAAGCTCCTCCACCACCCAACTGGCATCATCGGAGCTTTGTAGAAGCTCCTGTGCCGTGCCTGATGATCTCGTTTTCAGACCCTGAGGCATCACTTACTTAAATACCGGATTCTTGTTATGCTTAAGGGATTTAGCTTAAGTTACCATAGCAAAGAACTCATATCATTTACGGTGGATCCCTGTTATGATGACATAAATTAAACTCCGTAACAAGAAGCCAGAATAGTAGGCTACTGGCCATATAAGTCACATAATACACATAATATATAACCCGGCAGTCCATAACTTAGGCAACTGGAGCCCCCAGAAAAGAAATAGGGCCTACTTTGGGCACAGGCCGATAAGACCTTCAGGCATTCGGGCAAGGATCGCAACAGGTTGGGTTTGGGTTTAGGGTCGGTTCAGGTTTCGTGGTGCTGAGGGACTTAGGGTTTAAGGGCTTTAGGGTTTCGGGTTTTAGGGTGCCTGGAAGGACCTTCTCCTGCGAGCAATGCAGAAAAGTCGCTGGAAATTCTTCCTGCAGCCTGCGCCAGCTAGGGATTTACACCACCGAAACGCTAAACCTAGGCACTCCCCTGGTTCACTGGGATCTTTATGACCCCACTGCGCATGGAGGCGATCGAATGCCTCCTCGTTGGTGTCTCTCACTTGTAATGTCGAGAAACGTGTGTTGGCTCGGTGTTAGCACGATACCGAGGGTACGTCCGGCCACAACATCTTGGTACGGTTTAGGGTTTAGGGGTTTAGGGCTCTTGGTGTCTTCCTCACTCCGACATGACTGAAAAAACAACTGCGGCCGAAGAAAGGGCCTGAAGGACTGTTCAGGGTTTAGGGTTTTAGGGTCCAGTGGTGCCCCCTATTGAGGGATCTTGATGCTAGGGAGCTGTGGAGACCCCACTGTTTAGGGTCGAAATTCGGGGCCTGCTATTCTCGAACTCCCCTGATGATCCTGCAATTCCCGGCGTGGCCTGCCGCCGCGCACCCCTCTGAAGAAGATTGCGCAGCTCATGCGCGGCAGCACTGTGAGGGGCGCTCAGGATCACTGCCTGGAGAAAACAGCTTATTTCTCACCCTAAACCCTAAAACCTGAAACTTGCATCGTTAAACCCTGCGGTGTGAGCAGCAGGAATTGCGGTCTGCTTGGTGCCGTTTTCGGATTGTCCTTACTTTCCTACTCAATCTTGCTGTATAGGATCCTAGCCATAGAAAGCTTATCAAGAAAAGGTGCTACAATCCAGGCTATACGAGATTCTAAGAGTACATTCCGTTACCATGACCATAACCTACGTTTTTGTAAGTTTCTTGGACAAGCCTGGGTACAGAGTTTATAATTAGGGACCCGACTAGTATTTGTCAGCTGCCGCTAGCGAGCACTACAGTATGAGTACAGCTACAGGACGACGACGGCCGCAACTCTTGCTATGGCGCACGGCTTGTGAGCCCTTCTGACATCTATACCCAAGACTGTACCGTGGTAATTTCTCACAGTGTCCTGTCGCAGTTATCAGTGGTCGTCATCGTTGTCGTTGTCAGTGCAGGGGGCTGCCGTCTACTGCTAATGCTACCGGTGCTACTGCTTGAGTTGTACTTTGAAAACCAAGCCTTCCTCCATAACCACTACTTATTTTCGGAGTAGAGCGCAACCTCGTGAATAAGATCCATTCCCGGCAAATCTCCCGTCCGCACTGGCCACGAATTCCGGAAAGGCCTCCAGCTGCGATGAGCTCCTGGCCGCCAACCAGGCTACGATAGGGGCCTGAATAATTGGAATAGGATTTTGGGGCCCATTAAACTATAATCATAATAAGGAACCCCCAAAATACTATAGGCAATTTTTTAGGGTTCTATATTAAAGTGACAACACTTCTCTAAATGAGGGTCCTTTGACCTGTTCCTTGTAGGCTCCCTTCTGTAAGGGGGCCGTATTACTTCGGGGACCTGAAGAAGGACCCAATTCAGAGAACCACCTACATAATAACGCGAATCGGAGAGAAGGGAAAAGAAGTGTCACGGGCTGACATTGTGTACTGAATGGCTATGCTCAGAAGCTCTACAGCCCTTGTGATCTGAAAACTCTGGACATTCGTGGTTACTGCTGCTGTCTCTGTCTGTCTCTCTCTCTCTCTCTGTTTAGGGTTTAGGGTCTCTCTCTCTCTCGCTCAATCTCTCTCTCTCTCTCTCTGCGCCTCTTTTCTTGGGGGACGGGTTGAAAACTTGAGTGCTGCACCCACCTGGAAGCAACAAGGACGATCTCCACGCCCGTCAGGTCTGTGTGACCTTCCACTTGAGTAAAGGCTGGAAGCTGTACTTTGCATTCGACCCAAACGCCACAAAATGCAACAAGTCAAATCCAATCGCAGCAAAGCCTGTGAACACATGACGACGATAACAACAACGGCTGCTGCGGCTCCTCCTCCTCCTCCTAACCCAGAACCACCGCACGTCAGACCTCTGCAACAAAAGAACAACCCGAAACCCGTAACCTTAAACCCTACTACGTCCTACATCCCGACCAGTGGGATCTGGGTTCTTAAGGAATGGGGGGGCTGTCCAACTCCGGAGCTCTTGTGGGTTCCCCAATTGTAGGCTGCTGTTTTCAGATTAGAATTATCCAGGGTTCCCGAAGAAGGTATGATATTGACGGTTGCTATAGGGGCCTTAATAATTAGAATAGGGTTTGGGGGCCCATTGTACCATAATTGTACTAAGGAACCCACAAAACAGTATAGGTAATTGTTAAGGCCCCTATAGTACCCGCATCCTTAAGCTTGACCTGCAATCCGAGAGGCGATGGAGGTGCGCCCACTTCTGGCAGCACGTCGCCGCCCACGCTTCCAGCTGCTGGGGGGTGCGCGCAGCTGCTTCGCCTTGCAAATTCGAGATACAACCCTGAACTCTGACACTAATGTAGGGGCCCTCATAGAATAGGGTTTGGGGGTATATTTTAGTATAAGTATGATAAGGAACCCTAAGAATAAGATTGGGAATTATATAGGCTTCTATATTGAGCTGTCCAGCGGACCCATAGAAACAAGAGGGTGGGGATAGCTACTCGACCATGAGATTCCTGACCCAGATTTGTTGTGCCCTGCATACATCATGCAGAGACAAACCCCTGTTCTTAGGGTTCCTTATTATACTTATACTAAAATATACCCCAAAACCCTATTCTAATTTTCCTGCAAAGAATAACTGGGCCCAAATCCTAAAAATCTCATCCACCGAGACCGTAAGCCTGAAAACTGGGAAAGCGGTCAATATTGAGCTTTGTGACCGAAGGGGCCTCAAAGAGGAAGGACCATTCCTTTTTTTTTTTTAGGGTTTAGGGTTTAGGGTTTACCATTCCTTTAGGGTTTAGGGTTTAGGCTTTAGGCTTGAAGCTGCTGAGATCCTGTTTGCCAGAAAAACCCACAACAGGTAGTGCATGTCTTCGGGTCGAAGATCGGGGTCTATGTGGTTAGACTAGGGTTTTGGGGTACATGATAATAAAGTATTATGGTTATAGTCTTATCACTAATTCTTCCGACAGGTATTCTGGAGGAGTTCCGGGTCCAGTCGCACGACTTCTAAGTGAAGAATCAGCTTAGCGGTTTAGGGTTGGGTTTAGGGTTTTCGGCTGCGCAATTGAGGCTTCGTGGTTTAGGAACCGAGGGGTTCGGTGTCCTGGTCCAGTTAAGAGCTTGAGTTGGTTGACGCTTTAGCTTCGGGTGTCACGTAGGGGTCAGGGTAATTCTTACTGCCCGTATCTAACTATATGAGTACACTATACACCGAAAACCAAATGTAAATGTTAAGCCCCTAGTATGAAGGGTTTGGTGGTTAGTCAGGGCGAAGGGACTTACGCTTTCAGGATTCGATCTATTATGGGTCTGTGTAGAAAGAACGTCACAGACCGAGAACGCCGGTTCATGAGGTCCTTATCTTGTCCAACAGACTAAACCTCTGTGCTACTGATGTTACTGGCGTCAACTTACGGACAAGTGATCGCGCGCGCGCGCGTGTGTGTGTGTGTGTGTTCGGGGAAATATGGTCAAATGGTGGTGTTCGTGGGCTGATGATCAAGTGTCAAGTAGGTCGAGTGCGTATGGATAAAGACGATGAAACGGCAATCATACTGTTTTACAACACAAATGCAAGAAGTGGGATGCACATGGGAAATGAAACGAGTTGGATACTCTCAACATGTACATATTTTCATCGCATCAAACTTCAGTGCTTTCCTTAATTGCTCTACTCGGATCCGGGTCCTCACGTCTTAGGTTAACTTAGTTGCTGAGTTCATAAGCCCCCAAAAGTGTACACTTTTAGTTTTATAGTGGGTGATATTATCCCAAAAAGTGTAAAGTGCATCCACTCAGCTACTAAGTTAACACTAAACCCTGAAGCCTTAAACCCTACTTTACCCTGAACCCTAATGCTGGAAGGGTCGACTGTGTTCCTCGGATTTCTGCTGAGTCCATGGAAACACAAATACTAATACTATAGCACCCAACACCCCAACAGAAACCCTAAAACCTTACTCTCCTTCTTAGGGCCCTATATACATCCTTCTAGAACCCGTATCTAGGATCTCTCCAGTAGCTTACTGATAAAACGGGCAGCCTTTTTCGTGCTGGGTAGTTTTATAAGGACCCTAAGACCACAAAAAATGAAAAAGTGTTCACTGGGAGACCTATGTCAGCCGTGAACCCAAGCCCCAAACCCTATATGAACCCTAAAAAAACCCACATAGAATCCTTTAAAGGAGCCCTCAACGGAGCCTTATTCGAACTACCCTTGAGTCGTGAAGCAGAAAGTCTTACCCACAGGCTCCATAGTAGTTCCTTTTTGGGATTGCCTTATACGAATCTAAATATGGACCCCCAAAAGGAACTACTATGGAGCCCATAGGTAGAGACTGGAGATCTTCGGCGTGCCTTGCGGCATCCAAAGGAAGGCAGCAGCAGGCAGCCAAGGGGGGCGATTCGTCAACCTTTTTTTTTTTGCGGTTTAGGGCTCACGGGTTGAGGGGTTAGGGCCTGGGGCTCAGGATTCTTATTGGGTTTGCAGTTTAGGGTTTAGGGTTTCGGGTTTAGGGGTTTAGGGTTTAGTTCTTTTTCGGGATTCGGGGTTTAGGGGTTTCGGGTATAGGCCGGGGAATAACGTTCGCAGTCTTTCAGCGGAGATTTTGAGCAAGCGCTGTCCGGCATCGGATCTTGATGCTGTCTAACGGCAGATTTCAACATCCGAATTCCAGCCGTCCGCGTTTCTGTGAGCCTTTGACAATCAAACCTTTGATTCCACGCTCAGACAGAGATCAGTAAACTTGGAAGCGCATTACGCAGCAAACAATATTTCAATTTTTGAAGCACAGGAACAACATGCTGTTACTCTGGGACGATGCATGGGACGATGAGGGGCAGAAGACAAGTGCCTAACTTCCACGGGCTATTGGGACATCTCGCAGTACACTTGTACAGTGACCTTCAATGGATACTTGGGTTACTTGTACTGACCTACTAAACTCTTCAGACCTTTATAATACCTATAGTCCCTTTAACCCAGTTCATATCTAATTAGGATCCTATAAGGTAACCCCCAAAGGATGAGCTACAATGAAGACTATAGGTACACTTAAATTCGGAACTGTCGAGCCCTCACTCCAAACGCCTCTCCAGCACAGTGCGTGGCGCTGCCGCCGACTGCGGCGCGTGCGTGAGCTGCATTGCCACGGCCTATTATAGGATTCAAGGTTTACCTAAACCCCCCAACAACCCTCTAATATACCCCAAATACCTTCTAATATACCCCAAATACCCTCTAATATACCCCAAATACCCTCTAATATACCCCAAATACCTTCTATTAAGGACCATAAGGGCTCGATTAAAGGGCCATTGTTTGGCTCAGGTTTAGGGGCTGATCTGAGATTTTATAGGGCTTGAGGCTTCATCGTTGCCCTAATTCAGTTTGAGATGGAGATTTTTGGGGGCCGCTCCAGGGGTTAGGCTTCTCTAATCCTTAGTTGCTGAGTTCATAAGCCCCAAAAAGTGTACACTTTTAGTTGTATAGTGGGTGATATTATCCCCAAAAGTGTAAAGTGTATCCACTCAGCTACGAAGAATCTGCCCTTAGAGCAAACGTCCCAAACCCTCAATGCAGCCAGGGCAACCCGGCCCTAAAACGGACACCCTGAAGCCCTAAACCCTATAAGCCCTAAACCCAAAGCCCTAAACCGTGTGGCAACCAGGCCCAAAGATTTCGGACTTTGAGGCTTCACCTGCAGCCTCATAAAGCCTCAGCTCTTGTTGCTGTTTAGGGCTTCGGGTTCAGGGTTTAGGGGGTTAGGGCTTCGGGTTTTGGGGTTCAAAAATTCTGAGACCCCATTTTCGGAGCTGGTGTTTGGGGCTTAGGTATTTCGGTTCAGCTACTCAGCTAAAGCAGCTAGAGAATCTAAGTCCTTAGGTCGGACAGCAGGCACCCTTCGGACAGACTTTGAGCTGTAGAAGCATTGCCTCCCGGCCATACATCCTATCGCCGATGCTTTCCGCTTTCGATCTCAACATCCACCCCCGCCCCTCACCCCGATTGAGGGCTTGAACCTACAAAAACGAAAGCCCAAACCCGAAAATCGACACCTAAACAATACGATGAAAGCCTTAAGCCTTTAAACCCTGCAAGCACAAAACCTGAGCCCAAAACCCGAACCCCTGAGCCCTACTGTAGGGGCCTTAGTGCATAATTGAGAATAGAGTTTTGGGGGCTCCTTATTACAATTACAGTACACTATAATGTAGGGGCCTTAACAATCAAAATAGGGTTTTGGGGGTTCCTTATTATAATTATAGTATAGTATACCCCAAAAAGCCTGTTCTAATTAGTATTGCCCCTACATTAAACCCCCAACTGCAGGTGCAACAGGCCTCCTCGATCTCTCCCTGAGCAGGCCCAAAAGTCAAGACGACTTACAGTTCAGGGTTCAGGCTTAGGGCAAGTTTAGGGTTCAGGGTTTAGGGTTTAGGGTTCAGGGTTTAGGGTTTAGGGTTCACAGTTCATAAAGTCAGGACGTCGGCATTTTGGCTTTCAGGCTGTTCAGGATATGTTGGGGTCCCCTTGGGCTCCAGTTACCTAAATAGTAGGTTACTAACCATATAATATATACCCCATGCAGTAACCTACTATATAGGTTACTGGGGTATATATTATATGGTTAGTAACCTACTATTTAGGTAATTACCCTAAACCCTAAACCCTAACTGGAGCCCTAGGGGTCGCTGTTTCGGGCTTCAGATCATCTCGGGGTTTCTTCCTGGGGGGTAGCGCCGGAGCTCAACGGTTCAGGCTCTGGCGGTGAAGGGTCCAAGGTTGATACTGAGAGGTTTAGGGTTTAGGGGTTTAGGGATTTAGGGGTTTAGGGTTTAGGGTTTAGGGTATAGGGTATAGGGTTTAGGGGTTTAGGGGTTTAGGGTTCAGGGTTTAGGGTTTGGCATGCAGGATCAGGAGTTCAGCAAGCTGCAAATATATGCGTGATGTGTGCAGTGCTTTCAGCTGCTGTAGTCTGCTTTCAGGCTCCGAAGCAGGACTGAGTGAGCTTATGGTTTTACGAGGGTTCTTTGAGTTCTTTGCGTGCTTGACGATGAAGCTGCTTGGCGGTGCACGCGCAACTATTGCTGATACAGCCAGGACAGACCAAGAGTTTAAACGCCCCACCCTAAGCCCTAAACCCCAGCCCTAAACCCTGAACCCTAAAAGCTCTAAACCCCATCGTAGCTGCCCTAAACCCTTAACTCATCGCGCGCATGACCCCCTTGCAACAAACTCTGTAGGCACGAATTATCCTTGCATAGGGTCTTGTTTACGGGTTCGGGGTTTCGGGTGTCGGCTCTAGGGTTCGGGGTTTAGGGTCTACTGTAGGGTTTGGGGGGGTTTAGGATTTAGGATTTCAATGGGTTTGGGGGGGTTTAGGATTTAGGATTTCAATGGCTTTGGGGAGTTTAGGATTTAGGATTTCACTTCGAGGTAACTGTCCAGTTCAAGAAGTTCTGTGATTTACTGCAAGCCGAAAACCCCCATTGCGACAGGGCAGCCAGGGAGAGCTCGCGCCCGGTGGCTGTCTTGGTGGAGCACTTCACAGGGTACCTGCTTTGGGGTTGGAAGGCCAATAGCATGGGCTGGTCATGGGGATTACAAGGCTTGCAGCATGAGGTTTACAGGATACGACATCGCTGGGCAATTCCTCGCACCCCAGGTGGTGGCATCCTTGCAGGTGATGAGAGATGTGGTTCAACAAATCATGCCTGGAGACTTCTAAATCGACTGCAGCTATGTCAATGTGTTCCCTAAACCCTATATACCCTCAAACCCTACTGCATGGGGGACAGGGCGGCTGACCTCGAGGAATCTGGAATGGTCACAGAAAACCTGCAGCATGAACTCAGTACGGCACCACAGCATCACTGATGCGTTCGGCGCCGTAGAAGCATCTGCAGCAGAGCGCTACTAAACTCAGGCTTCCATAAAGAGACTTGACATTTCTAGAACCAGTAACAGCAACACCCATAGTGCTAATGATAATTAGAACAACCAACAATATTAGCACAATGAAGAATACCAAGAGCATTAATAACAGTAACAACGCTCACAAGGACAACAACGAACACCACCACCGCCGCCGCCGCCACCACCACCGCCACTACTATTACTTCTGCTAAGTCCTACTTCATCAAATAGTCTAAACATAATCGTCTTAAGCAAAAACCGATATACATGCAGGCAGGCAGGCAGGCAGGCAGACAGACAGACCCACAGACCGACAGACCGACAGACAGACTGTCAGACAAACAGATACGGTTGGGCAGGCAAACCCACACACACACACACACGCACGCACAATAGTGTCTGTGTGTCTGTGTGCGCTTCGTTGTTTGGTTTACGGGCCAGCCCTGGCCCAAGAGATTAGGGCATTAAGGAATCCGTGGCTAGTACTGTACATGATGGATGGCAACATGCCGGCACGGGAACATGGGGAAAACAAAGCCCTAAACCCTAAACCCCAAACTCTCTAGGAAGGGTAAAAACCCTATGGCGCCTTCGGGCTGAGGATTTGGAGGAACCACGAGATGACTTGGGTTTAAGTTTAGGGATTTACTAGGTGGGGCGTTTAAAGCTTTTGAAAAAATAGTAAATAAGATCAATAAGGGAAAATATAAAATGTCCCGAAGCCCTACCTAGATTTAAGGTTCAGGGTTGAGGCCTAGTGTGATGAAGACGATAACATTTTGCAGTCCCAGTCGTCGAAGCAAGTGAAACAACACCGTAATCTCCGAAATAGAACTGTCAGCTCTTCCTGTCCCCGGCCCCTACTCCATCAGCCATTCTGAGGCGGAGTACTTTGCATTTCTTGCCCCGGAGTTGCGGGCACGGCTACCTGAGCTGCAGAGTTCCAGCTACCACTATAAGGGTTCCTTTAGAGGGGTACCTTGGGGTTTAGGGTTTAGGGTTTAGGGTTGGCAAGACGCACGCACCGATTATTCGGCAAACAAGGACGGGAGTCTGAGTAGGAGTGATTAGGACAGGAGTACCAGTGTCCGTAGAGTGGGAGTAGGATTAGGATCAGGAGTAGGGGTAGGAGGAGTACCCAAAGAGCCCAATACCCCTTAATTAAGGAATATAGCTTAAATCATAATATGAAGCCCTATATAATTTAAGCCATATTCCTTAATTAAGGGATATTGGGCTCTCTGGGTAGGAGCAGGAGTCAACTAGGAGCAGGACCGTCGCATTGCTCGCGCTTGCAGCCTCAAGGGTTTACAGCTCATGAAGTGCTAATATAGGGCCTTAATAATTAGAATAGGGTTTTGGGGCCCAGTAAACTATAATTATAGTAAGGAACCCCACAATAGTATTGGTAATTATTTCGGCCCCTATATTATGTACAGCTTTTGAAGTGCTATCTGTTCAACATGTTACGGTTTGTATTTGATGCGCAAATTGCTTGCGTACTCTAAACCCTAAACCTTGAACCCCTAAACCCTAAACCTTAAACCCTAAACCTACAAACCTCAAACCCGAAACGCCCTAAACCCTAAACCATAAACCCTAAACCCTAAACCGTGGCTCTGCTAAACGAGCTGCAGGATCCCACTTTGGACACACAGGGTATCCTTTGCCAGGTTGCGTGCACTGTAGAGCTGCCGCAAACTTGGCTGAGCCTCGATGCGCTTTCGAGCTTTGCTTGAAGCCCATGGGTCCTACACCGTGCACGAAACCCCAAACCCCTAAACCCTAACCCTGAAACCTTAAAGCCCTAAACCCCTAAACCCTAAACCCTTAACCCTGAAACCCTAAACCCCAAACCCCAAACCCTGAAACCCCTAAACCCTGAAACCCTAAACCCCTAAACCCCCTCAACCCCTTAACCCTAAACCCCTAAACCCCCTCAACCCCTTAACCCTAAACCCCTAAAACCCTAAAGACTGTACCGTGAAACCCTTAAAGCTTCTGTTTCAACCTGCAGGGCTTCCGAGCTTCGGCGTCACGGACTCGACTCAGCTCCGTTACTACTCCGGAAGGAGTAGTTAGGGTTTAGGGGTTTAGGGGTTTAGGGTCTTTAGGGGTTTGGGGTTTAGGCGTTTAGGGTTTAGGGTTAAGGGCTTTGTGATTTATGGCCTTACCCATAGGCCTCATAGTAGTTCTTTTTGGGATTACATGGATTACCTTATAGGGTTCTAACATGGACCACAAAACGGAACTGCTATGGAGCCTCTAGGTAAATACTGGAATAAGGATTTGGGGTGTGATCGGACGGGAAGTCAGTTGAATAGGGTCTTGGGGTATGATGATATGGAATGCTAAGGACGAGTACTAGTATTCGTAATATTTCGGCTCTGTATATGACAAAACCTGACAATTAAAACTTAAACCCAGAATCCCTAAACCCTAGTTCCTTAAACCAAAACCCTAAACTTGAAATCCTAAATCCTAAGAGTCCTAAACGGGGTATTGGGAGCTCAGGTCTTGAAGGCCTGCATGCTACTACCAGGTTGAACGCTACTTCCGTGTACCTATATAGTATATACTTAGGCCTCCAAATAGTCCTTATAGAGGAATTTGAAGGCCTGTACTCGCCGAAACATGAACCTGCATGACTATTATCCTAAACCCAAGTCCTTTGTTATTGGGTCCTTTGGACTCTTGGGTCCTTATCTTGAGGCATGTACCTGCTCCACATCGTCGAGCGACAAGATCCGAAGAGAAGAACGAAACCCTAAAGCCCAAAAAATCCTATATGCCCGAAACCCCATAAACCCTAAGCCCTATAGACCCTAGACCTAGCAGCTGAACTACGAATTTCTGGAAGCGCTGCAGCACCCCGCAGCGGCTGCGCTCCACAAGTCGCGCAGGGCAATGATGCTCCGAAGGTGTCGATTGCGAGCTGTGCGATGACCGCTGACCCTAAGCCCAAGACATTCGAAATGAAAGCCGTCGGATGCCGGCTCTGGCATGTAACCCGATCGCCGAAGCGGGCCCCGGCGCCTTCTGGACATCGGGGGAGCTCCCCCACTTCGTTTCCGCAAGAAGCTGGAAATAGGAGTTTCCGAAATAGGGGACCCTATTATAGTACCCTAAGTGGTAGGATCCTTATTATAAGGACCCCAAAATAGGGTGCCCCTAATTTTCGGAAACTCCCAAATGAAGCTCCAGCTTTTCCTGACAGGTGCTCGCCGTTCGATCGCATGCCTGCAGCGTTCTGATACTATTTTCCAGGCTCCTTCTTATAAGTATAGTATAATGGGCCCCAAAACCTTATCCTAACTATAAAGGCCCTTTTCCGATCTTTCTATCTTCTCGTCGCTTTGCATCTGCAAAGCAGCTGCGCGCTCGTCGGCTAATACCCGGGAAACCCACAGACCGAACGCAAGAACCCAGAGACTCCAATATCCCTTAGTTATAAGGAATATACCTTAGAATATAGTAGGATCCCTAAAAAGATAAAAGGTATAGTCCCTAATTGGGGGATATTAAGTTATAGTAGGATTCCCAATATGATTTAACGCATATTCCTGAGTCAAGGGATATTGGAGTCTCTGGGGACTCGCACATCCCCACAGAGCGCCAAAGGCGCCTTCTGGAAGCGTCCCATTTCCTCCTTAACATCACCCTATAAACCCTAGAAGCCCTAAACCCTATAAACCCATAAGCCCTACCTGGACCCTAAAAGTATGTAGAATAATAGCCTTTTATAGGTGTTGGGCCATTATTTTTACCTACTTTGGGGGGTCTAGGTATAAGCCCTATAAAGCCTACAAGCCCTAAGCTCCATGCCCGGATGCTGCGAAGCCCAAGTCAACAGGAACATGAGTTTACAAGGCTGCCACATGCCGCCGAACGACAAAGAGCCAGGTTTTAGGGTTTAGGGAACACTGACCAAGAGAATGCAATGAGCCTGGACCCGCTTTGGGAATCGTTGCGCTGAGATACTTGACATGATGGTAGCTCCCGAAAACAACGCTCCTGACAGTTCATCACGCACTAGACATGGTACACCGAAAACCTCTGTATAGTTTAATTCTACCTTACTATCTTATATCTTACGATATTATCTTACATTATGTTGTTATTTTTTATATTATACCATACTATATTATAGTATATTCTACTGTATGATATGGACTCTTAGGAGTCGCTGAGAGGAAGCCCGGCCCCGGCAGTGAGGTACCGGCGCAGCTCCCCAGAGCGCCTCCAAACGCGAAAGAGGAGAGTTGGGCATTCTTTGAACCCTACTTGAAGGGGCAGGGGACTTAGTAAGTAGGTTATAAGTATAGTTATAAGTGCCCTAAATGGAGACTTACTAAGTCCCCTGCCCCTTCAAGTACCATCCTACCAGGGGGGGCCCTTAGGGTTTAGGGTATAGGGTTTACACTTAGAATCAGAATAAAATTTGCGGGGATATTATACTTATTATACCAAACACCGAACCCTAAAATTCGGGCCCTTGTAACTGTTAGAATTAGAATAAGTTAGAATAGAGCTTGGGGGTATGTCAGTCTTTGAAAAGGGTTTGGGGGTTTGACTGCCCTGGGAGGGCTCTTAACCCTCCAAAACCTACTTTTTTGTAGGGTCCCTATAAAATTCATATTAGGGTTTATACTAAGAACCTGCAAAAAGGTAGGTTTTGGTAGGTCAAGGTAAACCCCAAGCCCTTCTATACTAATACCCTAAACAACACTATTCTTTAGGATACTAGGGCACCGGGGGTGACTTATGGCACCCTGAAGAAGGGTCTCGGATTTAGGATTTGGTTTAGGGTTTCAGGTCCGGAAGTTAGGGTTTTTTTAAAGTGTAGTAGCGGCCTTTCTCTCGCCCACCTCAGTCGAGGCATACACTGTTGGCAGGATTACGGTTTAGGGTGTAGGGTTTAGGGTTTGGAGATTAGGAGTCCTCGGTTTAGGGTTTAGGGTTTAGGCTGGAGCTAGGATTGCATGCTAGGGCTGTGGGTTTCCTGGATCCTGTATACCCTAGACCCCAAACCCCGGGCTTTTAAGTAACCAGGGAGAAAAAAGTATAAACTTTTATTTCATAAGGGTTCCTTTAAGAAAAAAAGTATTAAAGTATGGTACTCTAAAGCCCGGAACCCCAGGGGCGTAGGCCCAAGAAGATATCTCAAGTAGGTAGCACGGTGCCAAGCCCTGGACCCCTTGAAATCCGAACCCCCCCCCCCAAGCCAGAATAATATGGTATCTAATAGCAACGACAATATAACAGTCTTACAATCATCATTATCGTCATCATCATCATGATCGTCATGATGGTCATCATGGTCATCAACGTCATCATCATCATCATCGTCATCACCATCATCATCGTCATCATTGTCCTCACCGTCATCATCATCGTCGTCATCATCATCGTGATCGTCGTCATCATGGTCAGCATCGTCACCATCATCATCATCATCAACATCATCATGATGGTCATAATGATAACAGCGAATATCTGAGAATTGCTACAGCCATGAAAATAGTTCGTAATCATTAACCAGTAACAACAATAGCAACATACTGATGATAATAATGAACTTGCAGGTCCAAAGAGCCAGCACGCTGCTGGCCGAGGCGTCGCCGGGAAAGGGGGCAGCCACGGGCGTGCTGCGCCAGGCTTCTCTGGGGCTGAAAGAGCCTGGCAGGACGAGAAGGCGTGGGTTCTAGGAGTTCAGGGTTTAGGGCTTTTAAGGTTCAGGGGTTTAGGGGTTTATGGTTTAGGGTTTAGGGGTTCAGGGGTTTAGGGGTTTAGGAGTTCAGGGTTTACTCTCTGACACAATGACAGGCCTTGCTCCTGGCAGCATTGAAGTGGCAAGTGCTACAAGCATGTTGGGAGTATTGTGGATTTTACGTCAATGAAGGCTCAGGTCGTCGAGTCAAAGCATGAGAGGTGCAGGGTCAGGGGCGCCGAAGATTCGAGTTGCAGGAGTCGACGGGCCACTTAGTGCTCGAAGGGGCCTCTCAAACACGCCTCTGTTTCTGGGACTCTTCGTTCTTGCCACAAGGTTAATCAGCTCTTAGAATTGAGCCCTGGGAAATAGCACGTTGCGGTATCATCCCAAGGTTCTATATTCCCAAGAGCCTACAACCACTTTTGGCTCCACCCCCACACAAGCCCAGAGAGCCCAATACCCCTTAATTAAGGAATATAGCTTAAATCATACTATGAAGCCCTACATAATTTAAGCCATATTCCTTAATTAAGGGATATTGGGCTCTCTGGGAGGGACATTGAAGTTCTGGCCTGGAGATGCCAAGCGTGGCAAATCGATGGCCTGGCTGTCCACGACGACGGCGATTCAGGGTTTGCGGCTGTGGGCTACTACTACGACAACGACTACGACTACTACAAAAACAAGGCAGCGCCGGTTTCTGCGACCCCCCCNCTACTACTACTACTCCTGCTACTACTACTACTACTACTTCTACTTCTACGATTACGATTACTACTACTACTACTACCACTACTACTACTACTGCTGCTGTTACTCCTACTACTACTACTACTACGACTACTACTACTACGACTACGACTTTTCAAAACGACGAGGACGAGGACGACGAATCCGAATAATACTAATACTAACACTAACACTGACCCAGCGCTAAGAGGGTGCCGGGCTGGGGCTGTACTTCTGAGCCTTACTTACAGATGGTGCATCTGGAGATAACGACTTTCGACATCATTACCACATGGCGCAGCTGGATCACGCTTTGTAGTATTCCGGGAGAGGCGGCATTTTGCATCTTCTGCGAGGCTTGCTGCCAGATCTTGTCGGAATTGGCACAGAAAATATCAACAAAGATCATCATCTGGTGAGACTGAAACTTAAACCCATCTTTGACAGGACCTATCATGCCATGATACAGTCGTCCTTCACGCGGGCGTTTGACCGCGGCGCATTCAGCAACTTTCTCTGGCCCATCTTCTCATCCTGCAGTGCGCCCCAGATGTCCTGCTTGATGTTGTAGTTGGGGTTTGCATCCACAAAGAGCCTTGGCTGCGAGATGTCTGTGCTGGCACGAGAGGACCAGACAAGCTCAACACTAAAAACAAGTTGTCTAAAAAGCTTAAGATACTCTTATGTTTTATCCTTATAGAGCGGAAGCACCGAAAGCCTAAACCCGAAACGCTCCAAACACCCCAAATACCTAAACCTTAAAATTCAAAACCCATAAACGCTGCAGGCCCCACAGCCTAAAGCCGTAGTTCAAACTCCAGACCAGCTACCCGAGTTGTTCTAACCCGGATTCAAAACCCTAAGCCATAAACCGTCTTGGGTTTAATGCACAGGCGCAGGTTGGCAGTCTGCTCCGGCCGGTAGCAAGCTAGTCGAAGGGTTTCTTTGTCCTTGTCGCGGACCCCCAACAACGAACCTAAGTTATAGAACTACTCTAGGGATCTCAATAATCATCAGAAAAGGGTTTTGGTGTAAACAGAAAATCAGTGCAACAAATAATGCCCAAATCAGAATGTTTTGCAGGGTTTTATGAGGTTGTACAAGGGTTTGAATGGAGTTCAAATTTAGGGGCTTTAACTCTTAGAATTGGGTATTGGGGTACATTATGCCCAAACCGTTTCTACCCGTATCGGCGACTATAAGGAGATAGTATTACACCCTATAATATGATGCCAAACTGTACTACGGACTCAAGGGCATAAGTTCGGACCCTATGATTTTGGATCCTAAACCCCAAACCCTAAACCGTCCTGCTCCGTCATGTTGGCAATGGGCACGTAGACTGGAGGATCCGGACACCAAACCCTCGGCGCTATGTGCTATGGAGACTGGGCTTTGAAGTAACCAGGGAGAAAAAAGTATAAACTTTCATTTCATAAGGGTTCCTTTAAGAAAAGGAGTATTAAAGCATGGTACTCCAAAGCCCAGGAGAGCTTCAAGGAATAGTGTGTTAGGTGCTGAGAGCTCTCAGTTTGGGATCCTGAGCAGGAGAATGAGCATGAAGGGAGCGTAGGGTTTATGGGTCTGGGCGTTTAGGGTTTATAAGTCATGCAGGTGCCTACATTTCTCCGAACTGTTCAGCTCTGTTCAGACTCCTGCCGCCGCTATGCGGAGGGTTCAGAAAAAGACGGGACAACCTCAAAGATCTACCGAGAAGCATATCGCCGGTGTTGGCGATGTCAGTCGGGTCCTTGCAAACCACCGGGCGCACCAAGGAGTCTGCTTGGGACGGGTCGTCTTTGTAGAACCTGAGGCGATTCTATAGGCATACAGGGGCTAACCCGAGGTAAAACGGGAGACTGTACAAGACAGCAGGGATTAGGGTTGTTTCGGGTTTAGGGTTTAGGTGACCACTGAAAGGCTGTGATGGTCATGGTCGTATCCACTCGGACACCAAAGTCTTCATGTACATAAAGGTCATTGGTGCATGTTTCTCGTCGCACGCATTGGAGACTGAAATGTTCCATTCATGTGAAAGCGAGATCCATGCATCTTCTTTCCTGAAAATGGCCGGGCGCCTTAATCCTCTGAGCGGTACGCACACACACACACACAACTAGTCCATGTCAGGGTCATATCTTTCTCGCAGTACCATGTCCACTTCAAGGGCAGAGACTTTATGTGCACAGCCACTCTGGCTCTCAGGAACAGTCAGGTTTGAGTTTCTACCCCTATAGATCCCTTAAAGTAACCCTTTTAGACCCCCTTTAAAGGAACCCTATTCTAGTTATGAAGGACCCTAAATTATAGTACCCCTATAGATCCCTTATGTATAGATGATGCAGGGGATCCAGCCCTTGGTCCTTTGCCCTCTAATCCGGCAGTCGCGTACTTGACACAAAAAATGCTTAGGTTTGCAACTGGTAATTGCCCATAGGCCCCAAAGTAGTTCCCTGTTGGGATTACCTTATAGAATTCTAAATATGAACCCCCAAAAGGAACTACTTTGGGGCCTATGGGTAGGTAGTACATCACCAGAGCGGAGCCCCGCAACAAAAGCCACGGACGCAATGCGCCACTTACGCTCCCGTAGAGATGTGCTCTCAGAATTTCTCATAGCACCGACATGGGAGTTTCTGAAAATTAGGGATACCTTATTTTCGTGTCTTTATAATAAGGATCCTACTATTTATAGGGTACTATATTAGGGTCCCCTATTTTTGGAAACTCTCACATAGCGCTAGAGCAAGATCTATGGCGCTTTGTGACTGCTCTCGCGATGGAAGGCATCTGTGCGTCTGGTGTCCCCTCCACGAACTCATGGTGGCAAAACTTATAAGGTTCCTCGCCAGTAAACCCAAAGGGTCCAAAGTACCTTTATAGTAGAATGTAGGGTTTCTATACTATACTAGGAATTACTATTATGATTTGGGGAGGTATCTACCTAGGACCCTTTGGGAAGGTTCCTCGCCAGTAAATTGACATGGTTTTTCAGGCGGACCAGGATGGGCTTGACATGTGCTGTCTAATATAGGGGCCTTTTTACGCCTCTATATTAGGTACATGTACACACAGATTTCAACCCAGCACATGTTACTCTGCGAGAGCGGGGCGAACCGCAGAGGAGACAGCAAACACATTTCACAACGACCAGATGACTCAAACTGAACCCTCTAAACCCCAAACCCCAAAGCCAAAAAAACCAAAAATCCCAAAACCCCTACAAAGGCCCTCAACCCGAAACCGGCCCTCAACCTTAAACCTTAAACCCTAAACCCTAACTAAACCCTAAATCCCCAAACTCTAAACCCTGAACCTTAAACCTTAAACCCTAACTAAACCCTCAACCACGGGGCATGCGTAGCATCTCCAGGTTCAGAATCTGGTCTGCGGGCGTTTTGGCGCCAGGGAGATGTCTGGCCACATCCCTGGCCACACTCCTGGGGCTTTTGGGTTTAGGGTATAATTTGGGTTTAGGGTTTAGGGTTTGGGGCTTTAGGGTTTAGGGTTTAATAGGGTTTAGGGTTTAGGGTTTGGGGCTTTAGGGTTTAGCGTTTAAATAGGGTTTAGGGTTTGGGGCTTTTGGGTTTAGCGTTTAAATAGGGTTTAGGGTTTGGGGCTTTTGGGTTTAGCGTCTAAATAGGGGTTAGGGTTTAGAGTTTGGGGGTTTAGGGTTTAGGGTCTAATTAGGGTTTAGGGTTTAGGGTTTTATGAGGGTTTAGGGTTTGGGGGTTTAAGGTTTAGGGCCGTCAAGCATTTAGTGGCTTAAGGGTTTCAGACTCAGAGTTAAGGGCGGTTAAGGGTTTACGGGGCCGGTTAGTCTAGGGGCCTTAATAATCAGAGAATCTGGTTTTAGGGGTTTTTAGGGCTTTGTGGTTTCGGATTTCACGATTTAGGGATGATGCTCAGGGGTTTCGGGTTTAGGGTATGTTTTCGGATTTCATGGTTTGGGGGTCGCTTTGCAGAGATGTTTCCAAGGCTTACGATTGGAGGATCAGATCGTCGGCAGAGTAACCATAGCAAGCCGGACCATTGAGGTTAATACGAAATGCAAAAGAAGGCAGTTGGAAAGTTGATGTCGGCGCCATCCCACATGATATCAAATCCTTCTCGCAAGCCTCGCCCTGCGAAAGCAAAGGCGAAAGTAATTGGAATAAAGCCCACAGACCTTTACCTCGTGCTTCCAGTTTCCTGCACGCTGAAAAAGAAGACACCGCTTGCAAGCCACAGAAAAAGTCGACTACGACTACACCATGAACATCTATCTACCATATAATGACCCTAAACCCTAAACCGGACCATATACTCTACCCTATTCCCCGAAACCCTAAAACGGTAAACACCTAAAACTCGGAACCCAATGACCTTCGACCCAATACCGAACAAGGCCCTAAACCCTACACCTGAACCGTCGGACGAGGCGCATGGTGTGCTGGTAGCCCCGGGACACTTGTGGACCCAAATCCTCCGAGAGCACCAGCCTCAGATTTGGGCTTGGGGTTTCGGGTGTAGGGTGATTGACGTTATACAAACCAGTGGGACTGCTGCTGCTGTAACTGCTACTGCTACTGCTACGCCTACACCGCTACGGCTACACTGCTAAACTGCTACTGCTACGCTGCTGCTGCTGCTGCTCGGCATACAGTTCTGAAGCCTACACTCTACTTAAATTCTTGGAAGCGTCGAGAGAGCAAGAACATTTCGAACACCTGAGGCCCTGACTCGCCCTAAACCCAACGCCCTCAACTTCGCCTCCGCCCCAAAGCGCTAAGCCCATAAACCCTGCTCCCTCAAACGCTAGACCCAGAAGCCCTAGACCCTGAGCCGTCAAACCTAACAACATGCGGGCATCTGCAAGCAAAGGTTACTGAGCCCTACCTAGACCCCCCCCAAAAGTAGGCAAACTTCGGCGCAAAACCTATAAAAGGCTATTATTCTACATACTTTTGGGCTAGGTTCCCCAGTAGGCCCTTAATAATAAGGGTACCCTTGTTCCTACTATTCGGTTTTAATAAGGGAACCCAAAAAGAAAAAGGGTAAAAGGGTACTACTACTGCACCTAGTGGGGGTCCACCCTAAACCCTAAACCCTAAAACCCTAAACCCTAAACCCTAAAACCCTAAAACCCTAAACCCTAAACCCTAAACCCTAAACCCCTAAACCCTAAACCCTAAACCCCTAAACCCTAAACCCTAAACCCTAAACCCCTAAACCCCTAAACCCCTAAACCCTAAACCCTAAACCGAGGCTGAAGGCTTCGGCCCACAGAGGCCCAAAGCTTTCCTGTTTTTCAGGAACTGACCGTCGTCAAATTACCAGCTGTTTGGGCTAATACTCAACTGGGAAATGGGCACGTAGACTGGAGGATCCGGACACCAAACCCTCGGCGCTATGTGCTATGGAGACTGGGCTTTGAAGTAACCAGGGAGAAAAAAGTATAAACTTTTATTTCATCATGGTTCCCTTCAGGAAAAAAGTATTAAAGTATGATAGTCCAAAGCCCAGTCAAAGCAGGTTCCTGAACAAGCACTCAGAAATCAGAAAAAAACCATTGAAACATTATATGGGTGGTTGTCGAAATTATGGCCCCTTTTTGGGTACCCTAAATATTAGGTGCCGTATTATAATAGGGACCCAAAAAGGCACCATAATTTTGACAACTACCCATATAGCAGCACAGTAACCCTGAAGACGTCAACCCCCACAGCCTCAAGGCCCCAACACTAAAACAACCCAGGAACGGGTTGGGTCCCATGCTCTGGAAGACTGCATCCAGATTTTCCCACTCGCGGTAGCCGTTCACCTCGCGCATGCCCGGGAAGTCGTGGCTGCTGTGCTGATCTTCCTTCCTTGGCAAGTCAACAGGGGAATCATAAGCGCTCTATAGAGCAAGGACTGAAAAGGGGTACCATGAGGGCTCTGCAAGGAATTGATGAAGGTTCTGAGGTTTCGTAGTTCGGGTGTAGGAAAAGGCGTTGCGTTGAAGCTTGCACTTTGGATTGGCGATCCATCACGCTTCGCCCACCCCTTCAAAACTCAAAGTACTGAATGTCCAACACCGAGAAGCCTGGGGTCATATGAGCTGAACACCGTATTCAATGGTACAAGAATACAGAACCCGAAACCACCCCATCTTGATCCCACTTCTCGAACTGCAAAGATCTCTGAACTCCTAGTGAGCTTCTCAGCAACCCGGGGCGCGGTAGTTCAGGGTCCATGTAGTCAAGATCCTAGAAACTTCCACATGCCCAAATTACGGTCTTACATGGTTTATGCTTTTAGGGTGTGTAGGGCTTCTCGGGCTCGCAGGGTTTGCAGACAGTCTGACACTCTCAAGCCCCTTTCTGAGCCGAAACCTACTTAAAAACCTTCGTCCCAAACACTAAACCTGCGTTTAAAGCCCTAAGCCACCTTGAACGAACACTCTATACACCTTAAGCGTGCCGTGCTCGAGCACGGGATCTTTGGAAGTCTTGGCCCCGAGTTGCTTCGTACTCTGTACTTTGCCCCCTCAGCGAATCTCGTTTAGATCGCCCGACCGGACAGGGAGAGCCTGTATGTATGTTGATTCTGACACGTAGCGTCTAGCTCGTTCAAAATCTATCTAGATGGCTAACCAGACAAGTGGATCTTAGTTGCTGAGTTCATATGCCCAGAAATCAGAAAAGCGTAAAGTTCTATAAGGGATATTATTATCCGCAAAACGTGTAAAGTGACTCACTCACCTACCAAGAGATAGCTAGATAAATAGATAGACAGACAAAATAGATAGATCGATAGCTAGAAAGACATATAGATAGGTAGATCGATCGATCGATAGCTAGATTTTCTAACAACTGCAGCTCAGGGATCCTGTTATCACCAAAAAAGTGCTAGATATTCTATCCCTAAACCCCTAAACCCCTAAATCCCCAAACCCCAAAACCGCCAAACCCCTAAACCCCCAAACCCCTAAACCCCTAAACCCTAACTGCAGCTCGGGGATCTTCAGCCTCTGCATCAGGGCGCGGTTCTGGGCCTCCGCATTGATGACGGCCTGCTCGAGCGCCTCCTGCAAAGGGCAGGCACTGGATTTAGGGATTAGGGTCCAGGGTTTACGGCTTAAGAGGTTTAGGGTTTAGGGATCTGCGAAGGTGTATAGGGGTTTAGGGGTTTGGGGTCTAGAGGCTTAGGTGTGTAGGGTTTATAGGGGTTTAGGCTGTAGAGGGCAGGCACTGGATTTAGGGATTAGGGTCGAGGGTTTAGGGGTTGCAGGGTTTAAGGGTTTAGGGGGTTTAGGGTTTAAGAGGTTTAAGGTTTAGGGGGTTTAGGGTTTAGTGGGCTTAGGGCTGTAGGGGGCTAAGGGTGTAGGGGTCCAGGGTTTAGGATTCATGCGAGGTGAGGAACTCACTACCCACCAGACCGGCTTCTCGACTGCTCTAAACTGAGGCCCTAAACTCATCGCTAAGAAACGGAAAGAGGTCACAGAGATGAGAGTTGAACCGGCCGTGACGACGGCGTGAATGTGTCATTGGCTACGGCCATGTTCACGAAAATCTTGAAGATGATGATCAGAACATCCTCGTCGTCATCCTCTCTGTCATCAACGAAGCCAGCGTCGTCTTCGTGCTTGTCCTCCTGACCTCTTTTTGCCTCCGGTCGCTGGGCTACGAAAGCTCCAAATTCCGCCTTCGATCGAAGGAAGCCATACAGAAGAAAGGGTTTAGGGCTTCCCTGGACCCTGAAAGAACCTACCTTTTTAGGGCTCCTTATTATGACTTCCTTATGCAAGTCCTTAATCTTCAGGGTCCAGGTAGGGACGAAGACGGAAGCACAGGGAGCCACAACGAAAACGTCTTCAAGTGGAAAACGCGGAACTTGACCGTCAGGAACCAGTATCTACTGAGAGGGTTTTGTGGTAGGGCTGTGTTTTGCGACATGTTGATCCCAGCAAACCTGCAACCAACAAGCTTGAATCCACAACGCCCCGAAATACTCTGATCATGCACCCTCCACATGAACTCTAGACCCCCATGAACTCTAGACCACCCACACACATTAATCAACATGCGATGCCCAAAGTCTAACAGGGACCCTGCACCAAGAAGCCTTACACCCTAAAATCTGGAAGCGGGCCTCCGGGGAACCGGAAGGAAAGTTGCCAGTCCGGCCGGACACCCGATGCTCCAGCTCCTGTTGGGCCGAAAGTGGAGTCCCTCGTACTACGAGGTCTCTTCGGACACACACACACATACACACACGAGAAGAAGCAGAAATCATGATGAACAACTCTGGATGCGACACATGCCTCTTGTAGACCCTACAAAGCTTGAGTCGCGGACACCGTCACCAGCCCACACACTTTTGGGTCGAAACAGTGTTTGTATTCCTGCGGGTCTGGTGAAAGGCTACCGACAATGCAGTGCGGACCAACTACTTCGGAGCATTGGCATAGGGTTTGCAGGATTTTGGGCTTCGGGTTCTGGCAGTTAACGGCAGGGCTCCAGCGGCGGTCCCATCTGTGGCCGGCGCCCGAGCTTCATGGCATCCTGGACTGCTGCAGTGTCGTGACTGATGTAGGGTTTGGGGTTTGAGGTTTTAAGGTTTGGGGTTTTAGGTTTAAGGCTTTAGGAGTTAGGGTTTCACGTGTTGCACTTTGTCCATGCCAGCTTGGTGGGACGTGCTTCAAGACATTCGAAGACGCAGGATGTTGCTGATTCAGCGACTCTGTGCCGTGTGTCAGGCACGAGAAACAATCATGATTACCCTTATTACTGCCTTTTGCATTATAATATCGCTGGTTCCTTCTCGTGCTTCCCAAGATCTCCCTTCTATCTGTTTCAGCATGCTTGTCTCGATCCCTGTTTGAGTCAACTTAGGCAGGTGCAAGCAAGAACCGCCTAACCGAAACGTTCAAGGGTTCGAGTTTAGGGCTTCTAAGGGTTAGGGCTTGGGGTTTGGAAGGGGCCAATCATTCAGACCAAGCTCGCAAACCCTAATTCATCCTTTCAACTCCCTTGGGTTGAGTATGTGGGAGTTTCCGGAAATAAGGGACCCTAATAAAGTACCCTAAATAGTAGGATCCTTATTATAAGGACCCCAAAATAGGGTACCCCTAATTTTCGGAAACTCCCATGTGGGGTTCTGTGAGGCTTCAGAAAAACCTTATTAGCTGGGAGTTGTGTCCAAAACGTATGAGGGAAAGACAGCATTTTCCCCTGTACTTCCCTTTTGCCTGTAACATAAGATAACCATGGCTCTATAGCTATGTATGGTACTCTATCTAACTAACTATCTATTTATATACATGTATAAGTATATAAATATTAAAAATATATATATATACATATATATATATATATATATATATATATATGAGCATATTAAACAACATATGTTCGCTGTTTGACAGATTGTTGTACAAGCGTGTAGGGATCATAATGGACCCCATACCCTGAAGCCCGCGAAGTGTCCGTGCAAATCTATCCCACATCTCGATGCCTCGACGACCTGCACGGTGCCATCCTTAAACCTCAAACCCTCACCCCCTGGACTTTCTCAACACCCCCGGCCTCGTTCATCACAAGGATAGGGGTTTGGAATATCTTCTAGCCGAAATATGATCGACGTGATCCATTGCTAGTCCCGGTGGAAGGGCCTGGTCCCATGACCCGTTATGCAAGTCCTCGTCCGGACGCTCGCCCAATGACTCCGCCTAGCGGGTTTACGGTTTAGGGGTTTATAGGGTCTATCTAGGGGTCTAGGGGTTTGGGGTCTAGGGTCTCGGGGTTTAGAGTTAAGGGTTCACAGCACTGCTTTGCGTTTCCTATCACTGCGCCTTGAAGCCCTCCACTCGAGGAGAACCCTAAACTCGCATATCCCTACCCATAGGCCCCCAAGTAGTTCCTTTTTGGGATTACCTTATAGAACCCCTACCCATAGGCCCCAAAGTAGTTCCTTTTTGGGATTACCTTATAGAATTCTGTAAGGTAATCCCAAAAAGGAACTACTTTGGTGCCTATGGGTAAGCCGTAACTCCAAAACTCGGAGGCCTCAAAAGGTGGGATGGAGGTAGGTATGAAGGATCCCTTATGAGGGCACTTATTTGGGAGTTTCCGAAAATTGGGATACCTTATTTGGGGGTCCTTACAATAAGGATCCTACTATTTTAGGGTACTGTATTAGGGTCCCCTATTTTCGGAAACTCCCATTTGGGATGACACCACCTAGCTTCATTGAGCCTTAAGTCCCCCTTTAAGCCCCCCTTTAAGTCCCCCTTTAAGTCCCCCTTAAGCCCCCCTTAAGTCCCCCTTTGAAGCCCCCTTTAAAGCCCCCTTCGAGAAAACCCTTACAAGTAATGGAGCCTCAGAGCACAAAACCGAAACTCTGAACACTGAAACCCTCACCCTAAACCCTGAACCCTGGCAGCTCTCAACATGCAATAGTTTAGGGTTTAGGGTTTAGGGATTCCTTGCTGGGGGAGAGCAATGTAGATTCCAAGACACTCTTAAGATTAGAGTAGAGTTTTGGGTTATACTATGGTATAAGTGTAGGGACCTCAATGATGAGAGCTCGGTTTGAGGGTGTAGTATAGGCAAATATTGAGACTCTAAGGGAACGTCATTACAAGCTACTCGGACCCCTATAACACAATTGGGCATTGTGCACTTACGCGCACCCTCTGGGACTCTCCATGCCGAGGTCTCGAATCCAAGCCCCACCAGCGAAACAGCCAAGAAACAATAAGACTTAATAACTAGAGAAGACGAAAATAATTACCCGGGCCTCTAGATGACAAATGGAACATGGCATCGCAAGACCTATAAGCCCTGAGACCCAAGAAACAAGGCGCCCTAAAATCCTTATCCCTGGATGCGGAGGCCAACTTACCCTAAAGGCCTCGGTGACCAAGCGATGGGAGAGGTAGATGCCACCGAGGACACGCCCCTCTTGGTTCTTGATCTCCTGGACGGGCTTGGATAAGGGCTTTAGAAGGCCTCCTGCAGGTTTTCACAAAGGTTTATGGTACAATTTCTTAGGGTCCGGGGCCTTTACCATAACGGGCCTGAACGTCCTTATGCGCACACTAGCATCTTTCTTCGGGTCTCCAAAGGGATACGATGTTGCCAAGAAACTGCGGGTTTCAGGCTAGGAAACTACGTCCGATTCTCTGAACGTTGACGTTCAATCTTTCAACAATGCTCCAAGCCCTTGCCAAATCAAATACCCTGTATCAACTCTCTGCTTGCGGCCCTTCCTATTTGCCTGCAGCAAAGATGCCCCTTTCCAAACCCCCTTGTATTTACGGTGAGATCTCATTGCGATCCTAAACCCGCATTGAGATCTCCTCGCAACCCTGAACCCTAATTCAATTGACATCTCCGTGTAACCTTAAACTGAACCCAAAACCCGACACAGTAAACCCTGATCAACATTTTTGTAACCCTAGACCGAAGTAAACCCTTTCTCAGATCTCCTTGTACTGCTTCACCAGCGGCTTCCAGGAGACTTTGATTGCATCTGTGACGCCGATGAGCTCCGCTGTGGTGGAGGAACCAGATCTGGAAAAAGCTGAGAGCTCAAAGGGACGAGGATAATACATATGTATGTGTACATATGTATATATATATATGTATTTATTTGTTTATTTACAATATAGGGCCACTGACACTTCAAACAGGGTTTGGGGGGAATATGATGGTATAATAAAAGAAAGAGGCTACAAGGGGATATGACTACGAGCTTGTCCATTCCTCTAATCATTCGCACTTACCTGAAAGACCTGTTGAACCGAAGCTATCCTGGGGAAGAAGCTACTAGATGGCGAATACGAGGGCCTGATCGACTGGTTAGTTCGACTAGACTTCAGTGCATGGTTTGGAGTGCCCAAAGAAGCCCAAGTTCTATCAACCCTACCTGGGCACCCAAAAGTAGGTAGAATAATAGCCTTTTATAGGTTTTGGGTTTTGGGCCATTATTTTACCTGCTTTTGGGGGTCTAGGTAGGCTACCAAGAGAGCTGCAAGTCAGATCGATGTCTGAACTTGCAGCAAGGCCTTCGGGCTGCAGGGGTTGCGAGTGTGTGGAGTCTTTCTGCTTGCAGGGCTTAGGATTTTAGAGCACCGGCCTCTTGCCATAGGACAATGCCACCTTGATGTACTGCGTTCCTCGGATGGGTGCTGGAAAGCCCCGGAAATCAGAGGGCAAGGTGTGAGCAACATGAAAAACATATGGGAGTTTCCGAAAAGGTAGGATCCTTATAATAAGGACCCCAAATTAAGGTACCCCTAATTTTCGGAAACTCCCACGTCGTTAGCCAGTCGTGGCCCTGAAGAAGGACGCAAACAGTGATACAGCATCATCCCGTGGAACGAGGTAGCCGGCTTTTGTTTATGACAGCACTTGCCAAAGGACACTCCATTGTGGATTTTGGGCTAGGTCAAACTCCGTTCCCACAGGTTTCCAGCTAAGTTTAAGCACTTGCAGCACAAGCAACATCAGTTGCCATCAGTTGCCATGTATGTTCTGGAAAAGAGAGCACTGTAGCTCTGTCGCAAAGGCAGACGAGTAAGGCAGCGGGTAGCACAACCATAAGAGCTTTCGCACTATCTAACACACCCCTGCCAAGATACTTCTACTACACTACATTCCTGAAACTATCATGACAAAGGCCAAAGGTTTCTGCTCCAAATGCTCTTACCACCAGCAGCGCAATGACTTCTGCCAGAGCGGGGGGTCTATACCTTAAATGCATACGCAACCCATAGAACATCCCTGTATTGCCATATAAAAAACCTTGATAGAGCTGTTCAAACCCCACTACAACCTTGCAGAAGGCAGCAGAGCAAAGCTACGAACCCATAAACCCTAAACAAACCCTAAACCCCTAAACCCTAAAACCTTAAACCCTTAAGACCCTAAGCCCTAAACCCCTAAACCCTGAAACCTTAAACCCTTAAGACCCTAAACCCCTAAAGCCGAAAACCTTAAACCCTTAAGACCCTAAACCCTAAACCCCTAAACCCTTAAGACCCTAAACCCTAAACCCCTAAAGCCGAACCCGCGAGTCCAAGGATCCTTCTTGGGCATCGCCTCCGAAGCGAAGTGGAGCCTGTCGAGGCCAACCCAAGGTATAGGGCGGTTTGGGGGTTTAGGGGTTTATGGGTCTATAGTGTTTAGGGTTTAGGGCTTTAGGGGTTTAGGGCAGTTTAGGGGTTAGGGGTTTATTGGGGGTTTAGGGGTTTATGGGTCTATAGTGTTTAGGGTTTAGGGCTTTAGGGGTTTAGGGCAGTTTAGGGGTTAGGGGTTTATTAGGGGTTTAGGGGTCTATAGGGTTTAGGGGTGTCGGGTTTAGGGGTTTAGGTTTTAGGGATGAGGGTTAGAAGGGTGCAGGGATATACTATACTACTATATACTATGCTAAACTATACTATTCTACTATATTCTACTATACGAGTACTATGCTATACTGTACCGTACTATATATTATATCATGCCATACTATACGACTCTGCTCTACTATACGATGCTATGCCGTGCTATACTATAACTATAGCTAAAGCTACGGCTATATCTACAAGAGTAGCTGTACTGGGAACTATAAGGGGATACTATTCTTAGTTAACCACTCGCAGAGGCTATCGGTTTGGGGGGTTTCGGGTTGACTACACTTCAGTGGGGTATCGGCTTGGGCTTGAGGATTAGGGTTTCCCTAATGTAGGAACCTTATTAAGAAACCTTGGGCCTTTACTAGGGTTCCTTATATGAACCTTGCTATTTTGGGCTTATAGGCCCAGGGTTTCTTAATCAGGTTCCTACATTACCTACGTCGGAGTCTAGAGTCTATAAACCGTACAGACGTTGGGCTATTTGGAGTCCCAGGGTTTGGGGTTTAGCAAGCTTCATGCGTTTGAAGCCAGATTTCAGGGTTTCAGAGGGTGCTAGCGTGCAGGTTCTTCGNGTGCGAGGTGAACCCGAATGTAGGGGACTTAAGTCTTTAAACAGAGCTTCTCTTTTTGAGGGGGGGGGGGGCAATATGCTATAGTTATAAGGTAATGAGGGTTTGGGGTACATCATACTATGATTATGAGGTTTTGGGATAACATGCTACAAAAGTTGTAGAAGGAAATCTACTAGTGACTACTCAGGCTTCTAGATTAGGCACTCAACTAACAAGCCCACCCCTCGCCTGGACGAAGGTGCGCGTGTGCTGGAAGTCCACAGAGCTAAGCTGACGACCGATCTGCTCCTGCGACCTCAGATAAATAGTGCTGATGGTCAAAATCCTGCATTACTTTAAGTATATTCCTTATTATGGGTAGTGCAGGATTTTGACCATTAGCCGTAGTATAAGGGTTTAGGGTTTAGGGGTTTAGCGGGCTGAGGGTGTAGGCCTCTATAGATTCTACACCTCAAAACATATATGGAAACTTCCTGAAGCTCGTTAGGAACCCTGGAACCTTCGTCTGAAGGCTCAAAGCCAACTCGGAATCTTTATGTTGTTCGCCCCTGTTCAATACCGACCCAGAGAGCCCAATACCCCTTAATTAAGGAATATAGCTTAAATCATAATATGAAGCCCTATATAATTTAAGCCATATTCAATATTCCCTAATTAAGGGATATTATTCCTTAATTCAGGGATATTGGGTTCTCTGGGGATGCCAAAGAGCGCAGCCCTTCGGATGACACTACTAAGTTTCACAGTAGGGAACCGAATCTTAAGGCCCTCTTCCACTACAAGCGGGGGTTGATGAATCAGGGGCCTGCATGACGTAGTTTTCAGTCGAAACCGCCGAAAAACGACAGGCCCACATTTCCGAACCCCAAACCCTACACCACAAAACCCTCCCGCCGAAAGCCCCTAGTCTTAAACTCTAAAGCCAAGCATGCGAAGCCTATGAGCCAAGTCGCCGCAAAAAACAAGCCCTAAAATATCCAGAAGCTCCCAAAAAGGATCCTTTAAAGGAGCAAGTCCTAAAATATACAGAAGCCCCACAACAGGATCTTTTAAAGGAGCAAGCCCTAAAATATCCAGAAGCTCCCAAAAAGGATCCTTTAAAGGAGCAAGCCCTAAAATATCCAGAAGCTCCCAAAAAGGATCCTTTAAAGGAGCAAGCCCTAAACTATACAGAAGCTCCCAAAAAGGATCCTTTACAGGAGCAAGTCCTAAAATATACAGAAGCCCCACAACAGGATCTTTTAAAGGAGCAAGTCCTAAAATATACAGAAGCCCCACAACAGGATCTTTTAAAGGAGCAAGCCCTAAAATATCCAGAAGCTCCCAAAAAGGATCCTTTAAAGGAGCAAGCCCTAAACTATACAGAAGCTCCCAAAAAGGATCCTTTAAAGGAGCAAGCCCTAAAATATGCAGAAGCCCCCAAAAAGGATCCTTTAAAGGAGCAAGCCCTAAAATACACAGAAGCCGCAAAACAGGATCCTTTAAAGGAGCAAGCCCTAAAATATACAGAAGCCGCAAAAAAGGATCCTTTGAAGCAGCCCTTAAAGCATCCCTTATAGAAGCCCCAAAACAGGATCCTGTAAAAGGAGCACTTAAAGGAACCTTCGACCGGAACCTTGGAGCCAACCTACAGTCACCATTGTCTATTCCCCTTTTGGGGTTAACTTATAGGTTCATATACATATATAATATATACATATATACATATATACATATATACGTATATACATATATACATATATACATATATACATATATACGTATACACATATACGTATACATATACGTATACGTATACATAGACATCGATATATACATATATGTGTGTATGCATATTTTCCGATTCATCTAGTTCTATAAAAACTACAAATATAGATAAACAACGTCTCTATATACATATTATATATGTATATATAGCTGAACCACAACAAGGAACCACGATGGGGGCTACAGGTATGAGCCAAGTCGCTCAAAAAGCCCGAGCTTCCGCAACTCACGCCCGGAGTCGGTCATGACCTTGACCCGGCCCTACATACCCACCCCAAGCCCTGAACCCTAGACCCTAAATTAATTGGTCTAGAACCCTAGAACCCTAGGCCCTAGACCCCAAGTTCATCGTCTAAACTCCTAAAAACCCCTAGCTCTAGCACCCCAGAATCATGGGCCACAACCGTCTTTGTCAAAGTAGGTACTTTGGCATCTTCGGGGTGTAGTGGTGGATCTGCCGCGGATGAGGATGGCTTCCCTCTAAAGCCGAACCTTTAACCGGCTTTATTTTTTTTTTGAACGCCTTTTTCCACCTCGCCAGTATGTCGGATTGGTAGAATCCACCTTGTGGCCTTAAACCGGCTTTAGGGTTTAGGGTTGACAGGCAATGGGGCTCCCGATTATCGTAGGGCTTCTAGGGCCTGGAAAACATGACACACGGGGACCGAGCCCGACAGTCGTCAAAAGTAGAAGGCTAGGGTTCAGGGTTTTCGAAAGTAGGAGGCACGGGGCCTGATTCAACTAAGCAAAAGCCTGAGTTCTCATTTTCAATTCGAAAGCCCGGTACTGTCATACGGATGTAGAGAAAACCTAATCCCTAAACCCTGAACCAGCCCTCCGGCAAACATCCAAGAAAGACACAGGCAAGTGGCGGTGACCACCACATCTTTCATGCCGCGCGTGCGCGGAGCCGGCAGGTCCTGAAATGCATTTCCGGGTTTACTGTAGGGCTGAGGGATTGGAGGCAGAACCCATTATCACCAGTACCGTCACCGTTATCGTCGCATCATTATCGGAAGCCTGGCCGTCATCAGCATTATCAACATCGCCATTATCATCATCACCTTGTTCTTCACCATCACCATCATCATCATCATCGTCATTGTCGCCGCCATCAAGAATAACATCGCCTCGGCCATCTGGTCGAGCATCCTGAGCATGATCATCATCGCAAGAAGAAACATATCGGACAGCGCAGCCATCATCAGTATCTCCAACATGTGGAAATCTCGAGCGTTTTGTTGACGAGTGAGCAGGCGATAAGGATGATGCTTGGGTCAAGAGGGTTACACCAACCCAAAACCAGCTGATGACACTGTAGGGGTCTTAATAATTAGAGTGGGGATTCGGGGCACAATATACTACAATCATAATAAGGAACCCTTACAATAGTTTTGGTAATTATCTAGGCCCCTAAATTAGAGACGGCCAAGGTTAAGATGCCGTGCCTGACGAGAGCTTTAATGCAGGTGATAGTGAGCGTCATCATCATCACCATCTTCTTCTCCTTCGAAACCATGACCCCCACGATCAGCATTCTTTTCTGAAGCAGCACTATTGTTGAAACTATGACAATGTTCATGACACTGATGTCGGCAATACAAACTCTTCCCTGAGAGATGAACCAAAACGCATTTTGGCAGGTTTCGCAAAGCAGAATTAGCACCCCGAATGCATAGAGTGCGCTCTCACACATCGCACGTAGAGGTAAGGAGCAGGACTCCAAACCCTCAACCCACTTAAGACCCCTGGTCATTGGAGTGGGTTAGGATGTCCTTGGCTCCATGAAGTTCGAGCATGCTGCTCACACCGTGGTGTACATCATCCAGCCTGGGCTGAAAAGGGCTTAGGGGGTTTAGGGTTTGAAGGGTTTGGGGCTTAGGGGGTTTAGGGTTTGAAGGGTTTAGGGCTTAGGGGGTTTAGGGGATGAGGATGATGGAGCTCTGAGATCTGGGAGTTTCCGAAAATTAGGGATACCTTATTTGGGGTTCCTTATAATAAGGATCCTACTATTTAAAATTTAGGGTACTATATTAGGGTCCCCTATTTTGGGAAACTCCCATCTAGGCTTTCGGGTTCAGGTTGCATTTCAGGGCTTGGAGTGCGAAAGGCAGGAAGGTTTCACTAGAGACCGGCGGTTGCAACTCGATCACCCTTGAAAAGAAATGCCAAACCCTAAACCCTGAACCCTGCTCGATCCCGATAACACCTTCCTCTTTTCACAAGAAACTTGAAGGCCAAACTGGGAAAGGTTCGCTAAATTGCAGGTTGAAGGGTAAAGCTTGCAACTTCCGTTAAGGGATTTAGGGCTTCGCATTCCGAAGTGCATAACTCAACATACACCCGGCTGCGACAGCCTTCAGGGGAATCCGCAGATAAAGCATCAGATGTGGGAGTTTCCGAATATAGGGTCCCCCCTAATATAGTACCCTAAATAGTAGGATCCTTATTATCAGGATCCCAAAATAAGGTACCCCTAATTTTCGGAAACTCCCATGTGGCTTAGAGCTTTTGCACCAAAAGCCTGAACCCTAAAGTTGAATCCCTACCTTAACCCTCCAAAACCTACTTTCTTGTAGGGTCCCCATAAAATTCATATTAGGGTTTATAATAAGAACCTACAAAAAAGTAGGTTCTGGTAGGTCAAGGTAGACGCTCGAGTTTGAACCCTAAGGTTAAAGTATGGCTGGTCGAATATCCCAGGGCTGGGGTCAGTTTATCTATACCTCTGCGTAACATCGTGCTGGGGTCCAGGTACGTACTTGCTACCCTACCTAGAGGGTCCTACCATACCCCTTTTTTTGGTTACCTAGTTCCATGGTTAGGATCTCCTATATAGAAAAGTAGGTACCTTAAAAAAAGGGGTAGGGTATGAGCCCATAGGTAGACCCTAAGTGCTAAACCGCAAGCCGAAGACCGGAGGAGGCACGCCTCGAACGCAGTGTAGGGATTCCATGCACTTGAATAAAGTAACCAATATAGGGGCCTTAATACTTTGAATAGGGTGTTGGGGCCATAATTATACTAGAGTTACCGTAAGGAAACCCCCAAATAGCATAGGTAATTATTAAGGCCCCTATGTTATGGATAATTTAGTTCTGTATAGTTCCCCGATAAAGGGCGCTTCTCCTTCACTCTATGTCAAGGTCAATGAACCCTAAGCCCGAAAAAACCCAATGAGTTCGGAAACTCTCATATCTTCATCCCAAGGAGCTCGTTGTCGGTCAGGTATTGCGATCCAACCCTCAGGTTCAGCAAGGTCCATGCGCCCCCGGTTTAGGATGGATCACCCAATGTCCTAGACCCTACCTAGAAGCATTTTGCAAATTTCGTCGGGTTTCGGGACCCCCACGATCCTTTCCTTCCAAAACAAAGGGCCGGAAACCGAAACCCCAACCCTTAAACCCCTACACCCTTAAACCCTTAAGCCTCACCTGTTTGCGGAAAGGCCGAGAGGCATCCTGCCCAGACCCATAGAATCCATGATGGAGCCTGTGGCCTCAAGGGTGGTGGGGGGGGCCTCTGGGTTTAGGGTTTAGGGGCTTAAGGGTTAAGGGTTTAGGGTTTAGGGGCTTCAGGGTTTAGTCTAGGGGTTCAGGGGTCTAGGGTTTGGGGGTTTAGGACGGTGGTGGGGGGCAAAAGGTGACTTTGCAGGCTCCTGTAGCCTGTCTGGTTCTTAGTAGGGAATGGGGGGACTACTAGTGGGGATTATATAGGGACTACTATAGGGATCCATTCCCCCATTCCCTACTAAGAGCCAGACAGCCTGTAGTTTATGGTGTTGGTTCTGTGGTACAGGGGCATCAATACGTGGAAACGGGTCTGAAGGGCTTTTTTGATTTAAGGGAGTTCTTTGTAGGGCCCTTGGATAAGGGCTTACTGATGAGAATGCGTATTTTGGGGTGGTATACTATAGCAATCCTGACCAACAACAAGAACCATGGTGGAAAAGTCGTGTCGTACTAATTTGTGAACCCTAAACCCTAAGCCCAAGACCCTAAACCGTAAACCCTAAGCCCTAAACCCTCTTGTGACGGCCCGCTATGCAACTCGCTTTGAGAGTTTGTCGGATTTTCACGGGTCCAGAGCACTGGGGCGTCATGGTTTTAGGGTTGAGGGCTTTGGGCTTTAGGGCTTAAGGGTTTTAGGGTTTAGGGTTTAGTTTAGGGCTTTAGGGTTTTGGGGTTTAGGGCTTTGGGGGTTTTAGGGTTTAGGGCTCTAAGCTTTCAGGGCTTAGGTTTAAAGGTTGAGGGCTGGGGGTTTAGATTTCGAGGGACTATGGCGAGTGGGGAGGGGATGAAATTGTCGACTGGCACATGCTAAGATCCAGATAAGGTTGACATCGTGAACGATTTAGCAAGGCAGAATACCTAAGTCGATTCACAACATCGCACAGATGCAGCCACAACACATAATTTTGATGCTGTCAACCCCGTAAACCATAAACTGAAAACCAGTACCCCAAATGCTAAACCCTGTACCTACACCGTGCAAGCCCCCAACCCTAATTAAAGCCCTAAGCCAAGCTCCCAACCAGTGCACCCTACAAAACCTAAAGCGTACAAACCCTGTGCCATAAACCCTGAAACCTACACGAGCCCAGCCCTACAAACCCTAAAACCCGACACACCCTAACCCAAAACCCTAACGTCCTAAACTCCAGATCCTAAGCTCTACAACCGCAAACCCCAGACATCTGAACGACTCCAAATCTCCACGCGCGCCTTGGCAGAAGCGTTGGCCGCGCCAGGGGTTGGCAGCTGACTCATGTCGGGATCCTCGCAAGGGTTTTTGATTTTTTTGTTTTAGGGCTCAGGGTTTACAAGGCGTAACTACGGTTTAGAGGTTTATGGTTTATAGGGTTTAGCGGATTCACGGGTTTAGGGATATAGAGTTTAGGGCTCTTCCTGTTTCAAGGCTTTGGTTTTCTGAGGTTTAAGACTTAGAGTGTAGCATATGGGTAGGTAATAATACTCCCCCTCTAGCGACCGTGTATGCTGAGACCATGCAAAATATGTATATAAGTACATGTACGCAAGTGTGCATGTTTATGTCTGTGTCTGTACACAAACAAATATGCATACATACATATATAGGTGGTATGTATGCATGTATCTATGTATGTGTATATGTACAAGCATGTGTGTGTATATATATATGCATACATATATATATATATATGAATACACACACTCACCCCAAACCCTACTCCAACTATGTCTCTTGCCCTCTATTCGGGTTTAGGGTTCGATGCGAGAGGAGAGCTAAAGCATGCGGAGCTCTGCCAACACCTCGATGTTTTGCATGGCGTCCTCTACGATGCGGAGCTCGATTCCGCAAACCACCGCGCCATCCCTACATATCTCGTAGGGCCAAGCCTGGGCCGGGCAGAGGGTCTAGGGTTTAGGGTTTAGGATTTGGGGTTTAGGATTCAGGGCAAACAATAGGGCCCCAAAAAGGCACATAAGCAAAAATAAGGATAGGGATGTCCCATATAAACCCCCTTATAATGAAGCCCAATAAGGTAGGGATATCCCTGTAAAATGCTTATGCTTATGTGCTTTTTGGGTCCCTAAGACAAAGACAAAAATCCTAAAATATAGTGCACGGACACGCCCGACCCCAGGAATGGAGGGGAATTTGCTCGGCTTCTGTATCTTAAGCTGGTCTGACGACTAAGTTTCATCAATCCCATCTTGCAACTAGACCCTTGACCATGTGGCCGTTACACGAACTATGTTGCAGTTCGCACTGCAGAAATGGAAAGTGAGCCAAGTTGGCACTCCGGAAACAAGAGTCGCAAAGATCTGAGAGAACGGGCGCACCCTTAATTCTTAATTAGCTTGCCATGGACGTGGATGTCAAGGATCCTAGGTCTCGCCGTTCGAAAACTCCTAACTCCTAAAGCAAAAGCGCCGGGGCCGCACCTGCTTCGAGCGTGGGTCCATCCGATTGATCTGGCACGCTCCAATAATGCTTCCTCCTCAGTGGATGAAGCAAGGATAGTATTTGATCCTACACCCGCTTCTGGTACCACTGGAGCCTTAATGATTGGATTGGGGGTTTCGGGGGGCTTTAGGAGCCCTAAGAAATACCATGCTTCTACATTAGGCTGCTACGGAGCTTCTTGAGAATTTAGAGTGTGCTCTCTGTGCAAGGCGTCCAAAATCCAAGCTGCGACTGGGCTGAACCCAGAATCTTTAACTCTAAGTCCCACCTTAAGCCCAAATAACCTATAGTAGAAGCCAGAAAGTTGGAACATCAATATCCTCATGCCCTTAAGCTAGAGTATAGGGGATCCTAGCACCAATCCTCCTAAACCCATGTTCCAACTTTCTGGGGTTCACTGTANCCTATAGTAGAAGCCAGAAAGTTGGAACATCAATATCCTCATGCCCTTAAGCTAGAGTATAGGGGATCCTAGCACCAATCCTCCTAAACCCATGTTCCAACTTTCTGGGGTTCACTGTACCTTTTGAAGGACTTGCACAACGAAATCATCATCTGGAGCCCGACGAGGTTCTTTAGGGTCCAGGCAAACCATGGACCCGGCAATCTTATGCTTGCTGCATCTCAGAAACCCTAGACGGAGTGACCCAGATCACCTAATATAGGGGCCTCGATAACCCTGAGGATCCATGTACCCAAATAGTAATTGTATACTTTGGCCTTAAAGTACCCCAGATATAGGTACGTTGGGCCCGAAGTATTTAGGTACATGGACCCTTAGAGCACCGGCATACACGTTGAATTCGAGCCCTTGTGGGCGCAAGCGTGAAACAAGAACTGTGCTACAAGGGCCTTAAATCAATGATTCGACTTGGCCTTTTGAGGTGATATTGTAGCAAAAAGCAATTCTGGAAGCCTAAGCAACAGCACTGGTAGTTTTCTTTCGGCTTCTCTATTACCCGTAAAGTAGAGTAACCCTCGTTTCAAAGGAACCCCTTATGGCAGCCCTGATTCGACCCCTCTTCAGGGAAATCTCTGTGTACCGAAGAGGTTGAGGCTCCCAGGATGTCTAAGCTGCTGCAATACCGGGAGTAGGGTTTTCTTTTCTTTAGGGTTTAGGGTGTGGGGTTTAGAGGGGTTTGGTTGTAGGGTTCACGACTAGGAAATTCCAGGCACCATCTTGAATGCGCAAGCCCCAAGCACTCCCAGATTTACGGTTTAGGATTGGGGACATTTACGCTTTAGGATTTGGGGTTACTCGTGGTTCGATACTTCACCCACAGAACTGCCCACAACCGGCTGAAAAGTATGCCAGGGCTCCCATGACTCCGGAGAATGAGACCTCCACGTGGATTGTCCGAGAGGTCGTCTTCGCCCTAGCTGCAGATGCTTCTCGTCCTAGTATTGTTTAATACTCTGCCTGTGCCCTAAACCCTAAACCGTTGAGCTGTCGAACTCAGCGAAATGACATGGAGAGACCAACCAACGACAACCGCACACAAATGAAGTACGGAGTCACAGAGAGAAAGAACAGAGCAAGAGTGAGAGATACAGAGAGACTCCTAATTTCAAGAAACCACCAGCTCTGCACAGGAAATTTTGAACAATGTAATTTGCAGGTGCAGGTGAACAACCCTAAACCCTAAACCCTACATCCCTAAACCGTCTCAGAGACACAAAACGCTGATTCACACTCGACTATTCGGCCTCATCGAGCCCAGGTCGGGAGGAATGGCAAAAGTCTGGCATGGCGCAGTTCCCAAGTTGAAGTCGTCCATGCCTAGGGCGCAGGGATTGGGCTGCCAGAGACCCCAACATATACCTTGCGTTATATTAGGACCCTAAAGGTTTGTTTAAAGGTATATCCCTAAACCCTAAACCTTAAACCCTCATCTCATATTCCTTAAGGCCTTAAGGGGCTGTTGGAGTCTCTATTTCCTTGATCCGGGGCTTGGCTGAGCTTGTGATTTGCTCAGGATCCGGGTCCAAGTGCTCCTGGGCTCAAGGAATTGAAGCCGCAAACCCTGAATCCTAAAAGCTTGTCCGGTGGCTTCGAGGCTTAAGGGCCACCCTTTGTTCGGGTCTAGACTTGGCTGACTTCTGAACCCCTCCTAGAAGTTAAACTTTTAGCCTCCTTATTATAGCTCATATAGAAACCCACAAAGTTAAAGTCCTAAGAGCCAACCAGAAGAGCGCCAAGTAGAGTGATGGATATCCTGGACCTTCTGCGGCTGCTAAAGGGTACCTGCTCAACGCAATACAGCAATGGCTGATTCCTGTAGCTGGGGCATACCCGAAATGCTTTACACTTACACATTGCCGTTACCCCAAACCCCGAATTTCGAATTCTAAATTTTAAACCAACAGGCCATCGTTTCCGCGAAGATGCTGTCGACGATTGCGGATTAGGGTTCAGAGCCCAGGGTTTTGGGCAAGCTTAGGGTTTAGGGTTTAGATTAGGGGCATTTACTATGACCAGAATAGGAATCCAGGGTGTATGATAGTTGATAGCAAAATTTTGGTACAGGAACCCTAAGGAATGCGTGCTTGAAACCATTTAGGATCATTTAGGCTTCTATGTTTAGTGCCGTACGATGGCATCGTGTTGCCAGTAAGACCAGCTCTCCGTCCTGATCCACCACTTCTTTGTTGTCCAGTAGACTAGGGGATTTAAAGCTTAGACCTTTGGGATTATATGGGAAAAGGTTGAAGGTTACATACTCTGTACTACTAGGAACTGGACTTTACGGGGGTTGATCGAGCCGAGACGAGATTATCAGCAAGGTCTGCGTACCAAACCGTGAAGTCAGAAGTCCTAAACCCTGAACCCTTGAACTCCGAAGGGGTTTCCTAGAAATCCGAAGTCGAACCTGAGGTTTAGGATACTTTAATCTACTTGGAGGTGGATGTCGAGATGCCTTGTATGTCATCACTGGAGACAAGCTCAGTGTTCCTGGGCTTTGAAGTAGCCAGGGAGAAAAAAGTGTATACATCTGTATAAACTTGTATTTCATTCTGGTCACCTCTAAATACCAGGTCCCCAAAAAAGTATTACAGTATGGTACTCCAAAGCCCAGGTTCTTATGATCCAGAACTCGCAGGAAATAAGTCTTTGCACCAGCACCAAAGATCCCAGTCTCGACCGGCACATCGAGCAACTTGGAAACCACCACCAGGCACTCCTTATGTGTGTAATGGACGCGGCCCTAATGGATAGACTAGGGTTATGGTGAATAGCAAGCTAAAGTTATAGTAAGAAATGCTTAGGAACAATATTGGTAACTCTTCCGACCCCTACATTCGTGGAAGGACAACGTTAAACTCAGCCGAGAGCTTCAATCATAACCCTCGGCCCTAGTGTCATACCCAAACGCTCTAGCTCAAAATCCTAGGAAACCCTAAAACATAAAGCCCAAATCATACTGAACCCTAATCTTAAACTTTGGTCCTAAACCGTAAAGTTGGCCTAAAGCCCAAAAGTCAGACAGAACTAAAAAGGCGAAAAAACCTTGGGAAGCACGTTGTCTGCCCCCGGCGCCGGAATGCTAACACCCATGGGCCCCAAAGATCCCGGAGGCCCCGGGGGTCCCATGGATCCCGGAGGGGGTCCCAGGGAGGCCGTGGGGTTCTGCGGGGGCATGGTCTGGAAGGGCGGTGCTTGGAGGCTGGAGAAGGGGCCCTGCGATTGCATAGGGCTGGGCCCTGGCCCGGGGGATGGGAGGCCCCGGGAATGGAAAGAAGCACAAGGATTGGAAGCAAAAGGGCTGGGACCTTGCGAGGGAAAGCTTGCACCGCTTGGGCTCCGGCCTTGCGCGCGCCCGGGTGAGGGCATTGAGTCGGGGAGCGTGGTGCGGAACAATGAGCTTGGAGGCCCTTGTGCAGGCATACTCTCGGGCATCATCGTTCGAAAGTTCGAGGAATTGCTGGCAGAAGGCCCCGCCGTTGGCGGCAGTGAGGCAGATGCCATGGCATCTGCCCCCAGATACAGCTTTTTACTCTTGATCTGAAATGTAGCGAGTCTGCGTAAGCAACAGGTAATATCCGGGCCAAATAATTACAAATACTATTTTGGCGGTTCCTTATTATACTTATAGTATAATGGGCACCAAAGCCATATTCTAACAAAGTATTAGGGCCGCTATAGAAAGGAACAAAGAGTGCAAATCGAAGATCCACTCGACGAGACTGTAAGGGACGTGACAGCAGCTTCCACGGTCCTGCAACTTGTGTTATATTGAGAGTGTATTATGTTGTGTAATTTCATGTTAAATTATGGCATGCTAAGATTGTACTTTGTCCTGTCAGGTTATGTTGCTTTACCTTGATGGCCCTTGGCGAACCGACTAATGTGAGTAGAACATGCAATGCAGACCGGAGCCTGCGTGAAAGTCTCTTGCACTGGCAAGAAAGGAATACCGACTAACAACTGTCCACTGTCGACATAGCCTTACCTCCAGGGACTCCAGGGCCCCGAAAAGCCAATGCAAACAAAGCTCGCCATGAACGTGAACGACTTCTTGCTGCCATTGTGACTGCCGCACTTCTGTTTTTGGCATTGGCACTACGCTACCAGCTGCTACCGTATCATGGATGGCTAACAGATTACCATTACTGCTGCAAGCTCAGCAAAAGTCCCCTTTGGCAGGCCTAGGTAAAACAGAAACAATTGCGACGGGGAGAACGCAGGCACGCATCTGTTCAGACGGAAAAGATGCTATGAAGTATAGACTTGCAACAAAGCCTGAACCGACAAATAACTATTCCCATGCCCTCTGACTATTATGGGAGCCTTAATTAATAGACAGGGGCTTTGTGGGTATAGTCTAGAATTATAGTAGGACTATAATCAAGAACCCGACGGTTAGGAGCAATGTTAGTCTTTAAGGTATGTGATGCCTCATTCCCGCCAGAAATCCCCCCTGCGCCTGCTCCTCCGAGCCGGGCAACACTTCGGCCCAGTACCGCTTCAGCTCCTTGTTGCGCGCATTTAGGGTTTAATTTGGGTGCTGCCCTCATACAGTAACAGGATAAGTAGGGCTACTAGTAAGGGCTTAGTTTATTCATATTGTTATTCAGCTGTTACTGAGTGGGGGCAGGACCCAAGGTTTAATGATCAATATCGGGGCCAACCAGAGTCCAGTCTCGGCATATCGTATACTATCTTCTTCTAAGAGCTGGGGACAATATTTCTGATTATTCAGGCTTTGATATTAGAATTGCCGGAGTCCCCGACTGGGTTTCCACGGATATTCACAGTTGCAGAATGTCTGCTTCAACTTGCAGCAATCGGGTCCTGGCTTCACATGAAAGCTGAAAGCCTCAACGATGTCGAGTCTCTTTAGTTCTATAAGTCCAACATACCAGACTTATACTTTCGTTCTTCAATCTGGAGCTCAACTATTCTTAGCCCGGACTTCAGCATGTGTGTTTCACCGAGGACTGAATCAAGCATAGTCCTGCACGTGAGCTGCGGACGGCCCCGATTCCGTCGACCTGGTGCCGGGCTTTGAAAAGTCCAGGGCCTAGGCATTCACTAGGCAAGGTTGGTCGCAAACGGGATGCGACTAGCGCCTAAGGCAGTTAACAAAGGGCGTAGGGATTAGGGTGTGCAGGGTGTCGGGCTTGTTAATTCATGAAGGCTTGTGTAATCAGTTCGATCGGCAACAGGGACACTCTGCCCCACCCCTCTTTCTGATATCTTCCATACACGTGAAACCTTAAACCCCAAGCCACAGAATCAGAAGAGGGTTTGGGGTATGTCATACTATAGTAATCTTAATAGGGGCTGCCAGGGGATAGCATTACTTGTTATTCTCCAACACCTCATGGATTGTCGCAGTGCCCCTAATTATAATCACAGTAAAATATACCCCAAAACCCTAATTCCACCAGGCCCCTGTAGTATATGGGGTTTCCGAAAATTGGGGACCCTACTATAATACCCTGAATAGTAGGATCCTTATTATAAGAACCCCAAAAGGAGGTACCCCTTGTCTTCGGAAGCTCCAATATAGTTATGACCGCGGGGAGGGCCTTGCTACCAGCACAACGACAGCGATGACGACAACACCCGATGTTTTGGAATTTTTTCAGGTCAGTGCGACACGAAAAAGACTAGCCTCAACATAACATCAACCTGAAAAGATGCAGAGGGTGACTTCACTGCACAGATGGTGCTGAATTCCGATGAAATTAGGGCCCCACTCTTGTCCCACAAGAATACGTCAATCCTCTGACTTGCCAATGACTCTCACGACTACCCTAAACCTTATAAAACTATAATCCCTCCTCACGACCCAGACCCCCGGGAGGATCCAAAAAGTAGATCCCTTAATGGGGGTTCCTATAAAGTACCCTTGGTAGTATAGGGCCCCAAATTAGGGGATCTACTTTCTAGACCCTAAACCCTAAACTCTAAACCATTCTAAACCCTGAACCCTGATAGTATCCCTTATAGATCCCTTATAGTATCTTAAACCCTGATCCTCTGCGGAGTGAAGATCTCCGAGCTCAGTACCAAGACGGCAGCAGAGGCAAGGCTTCCAGCAGTTCTCCAACCTCAGCGCCGGCGATGCGGTTTAGGGTTTAGGGTTTAGGGGTAAGTAATGCAGGAACCTGATTAAGAAACCTTGGGACTTTATTTGGGCTCCTTTTGTGAATCCTACTATTTTGGGGTTGTAGGCCCAGGGTTTCTTAATCAGGTTCCTACATTAGGCCTAATGTCGAAGTAATTCGCAATAGTATTCCTTGTTGAGGGTTGCCGATCATACTTGTCATATAGAGCATAATCTATCCCAAAATCGTATTCGAAGTACCACGGAGCGTATATATGTGAAACACAGATCCCACCCTTGATGATTGTCACAGCTGGCTGATGCTACTTCGTGGCGCAGTAACTCGGCATGAAGTGCCACTGCAAAGATTCATACGAACTGTTACAATCAATGCTCCCGACCGGCCAGCTTGCGTATAAACAACAATAACAACCCTGCATTGTGGGTGTGGGTGTAAATAAATATACATATTTATGGTTATATGAACATCTATATGTATATGTGTACATATATACATATATATATATGCATTTATATGTATTTATAGTTCTGTATGTTTATATGTGTATATATTTATACATTTACATATTTTTGTAATGCTAAATATCTATATATTTGCAGCTTTAAATACTTTAATAAAAAAGTTGATATATCCACCTATTTGCATGTTTGTATATTTATGTGGATATATTTATGTATGCATGTATATATATATATATGTATATGTTTACATATTTATTTATTGATTTACAACTACATGTAACTCAATATATGTATATATATATATATGTTCACACGTATGTCGGCCCTAACTCCAATCCCTGAGCCCTACACCGGGCATGCAGGTACGGATGTGACCCAAATCAGCTTCCAAAGATTGCAAGAAACGGCCTAGCTGAGCCCGAGACTGTTCTTCTGCTGCTTGTATCCTTGCGTGCGCTTGGAGTTTAGGGTTTGGGGCTTAAAGGTTTAGAGTTTGGGGTTTAGGGTTTAAGGGTTTAGGGTTTAAGGGTTTAGTGTTTTTCTATTTAGAGCTATATAAGCCTCCCAACTGCCACTCCGAAACCGCTAACCCACGCTCCCTAGGCACTAAGCCCTAAACCGACGCAGGGAGCTCCTGACAAACAATGGCGCAAAGCACGGCCTCCAGCTCGTCAAGGAGTCGACCTTTTGAACCCCCCAAGATTCTTCGGCCATGTGGGCTTAGGCTTTAGGGTTTAAGGGTTGACGGGTTTAGGGATAGGGCGTTAGGGTTCAGGGTTGAGGGAATGACTCCGTAGAGTCCGAAACAAGCATGACAGGCATCATCGGTAGCTTGCAATCATGCCATCATCATCATCACCACCACCATCATCATGATTCATCATCCGTCATCATCAACATCGTTATCATCATCAACACAAGCAGCAGCACCCTCACCATTGCCATCATCATGATGATGATCACCATCATCAGCAAACATGCGCGTCATCATCATCATGTTCTTCATCAGCATCGTCATCACTATGACATTTAAACAAGTGCAAAGCACAACACCGAAGCTGTCATGGGCGCACCAGCTTCAGCCGGCAGCTTTCCATGCAGAGCAGCAAGAATCCGATCGCCTCGCCTGCTCGCTCCAATGGGTCTTGGGTTGCTATAAGAGTACTTTGAAAATACTATAACGGTACTATGAGGGTGCCATAAGGCTACTTCTAAGTTGCTATAAAGGTACTGTAAGGGCAATAAGGGTGCTATAATACCATAGGCCACACAGGATCTGCCTACGGCTTTGGGCTACGGCTGCGGGTTTTGGGTTTAGGGTGAAGCTCCCTACACCCTAAACCCAAAACCCGAACCCTTGCATCATCTTTTGCAACCTACATGCTCACGAACATGAAGAAGTCTGTCTCCAAGACCCAGAGTAGCACTGCAGAGCGGGTATGCAACAGTTGAAGAAACGCAAGCCTTGTTCCGCTTACACAAACCGGAAACTGGATGCAAAGTTGAAAGTCGGGGACACGCAGTCACTCGACGCACTGCTGAGCCCCTAAACCCTAATCCCAACCCTAAATTCCTCAGCCCCAAAGTTCTAAATTCAAAGCCGGACATCCCAGAGGCCCTAGACGTCAAACCCCTAGCCCCCAAACTCCTCTACCATATGCCTTGGGATCCGAAAACCTACCGTTTTAAGGGTTCGACCCTCTAATTAAGGGGTCATAACCTACTATTTTGTAGGGTTGGGGCCACGGGTGGGCCCTGATTAGAGCAGGGTCTTGGGGTATGTTTGGAAGGCACCCCTGAAAGAAACCGTATAACTCGAACCTTTGCAGGACCCCGGAAGGTCGCAACCTGATGTCTGTAATCCACTGACTCAAAATGCCCAACCCTAAACTCTAAATCCCTAGACAACCCAAAACCTCCAACCCTAAACTCTGAACCCCTGAACCCTAAACTCTACACCCCTACCCATAGGCTGCATAGTAGTTCCTTTTTGGGATGACCTTATAGGATCCTAAATATAATCCACAAAAAGGAACTACTATGGAGCCTATGGGTACACCCTATACCCAAAACGTCCAACCCTAAACTCGAAACCAGTTCGCACCTGGACAACCTAAGTTCCGGCGTCTCAGCGGCTTCACCCGCCGCCGGGATTTCGACTTCGGAGATCTGTTCCTCTTCTCTTTTGTTGTTTCGGGAAAAGGATGAGTTTGGGGTTTGGGGTTAAGGGGAGAAGGAGGAGCTAGGCTAAACAGGGCTCCGGCCCCGTTGAGATGTAGTTGCGGATGTGCGTTTTAGGCCGAATGAATACATCAAGTCACATTGTTTCGACAGATCTGCAACATCTTTGAAAGGCTTATCTGATGCATGCGGGGCAGCGCGACATAGACATAGATACATCAGCACTCTAAGTGTACAGTATATGTGTGAGTGTATGTGTGTGTGTGTCTGCATAATATACATATGAATGTAAACACATATACATACACCCACACGATGCTGCCGAGCTAATTCTAGGCCAGCTGTCTAACCCGACACCGTTATGTGTCCAGGATGCTCTGCTTACGGCTGATAGAACTCACGATGCGGCTTCGACGCACCAACCACAACTCCGGAACTGCATTGGCAAAGAGATTAGGTACTTACGGTTCTTGCGGACCACCTGCCGTGAATCCGGCGCTGGGCAAAAGTGCTAAACCCTAAACCTCAATCGTAAACCGTAGAGCGCCTCAAAGTATTAAACCTAGAGAGCCTTAATCGTAAACCCTAAAGAACCCCGAAGCAGAGGCAAGATCTTGCATGCTACGGGGCCTAAGGCTGTCGTCTGCCTCTCGGCATGCTCTAAGATTCGCAATGATGCCGAGTTTGGGGTCTAAGGTTTAGGGCTTGGAGTTGCGGATCTGGGGCCCTGGCAAACTCAGTTGCGCTGAGCAGCGGCGCTGGCAGCTCGGGTGCATTGTCAAAGATCCAGGCACAGTCAATCAAAGGCCTGGGCGGGCTTTCCAGCCTTCGGCCACGAAGACGATTCTATGGCTTTCTGCTATGGCTGCTATGAATGCAAGTCACATGGCGAATAGCTTGTCGGGTCATACAGATACCGCTGTACATTTGTATGACATGTATGACACATATCCATATATATATATATGTATATGTATATGTAAATGAGCAGTATGTATATATACATAAGTATACATGTATATGTATGTGTTTAGATAGAAAGGTGTGCACATCCATGGATTGAGAATGTGCAGTAACTGAACTGCACATAAATACATACAGCTGTACATACATCAATATACGTGTGTGTGTATATATGTATATATGAGCGTACACAAAAGCTCAAATACAAACAAGAAATATTCATATGAATACAAATCGTACTTATCGATGCACACAGGAAAAGTTAACAGAACATTCATATGCAAACATACGGTTATACAATACATGTGTATGCATAGCTAGACAACTAATAAGAAATACACAAGTCTGCACCCTTGTGACACCATGCTCGTAATTATGCATCGATCATCCGCACGCATGCATATGTGTTTTCGCATGTGTGCGTGGGGGCATGCAAGTACACTGCGTGCACATATGTACGCAAGTGCATACGGAATACATAAAGTTTATCAACAGGTAGATGCACATCTGTTTACTACACATCTGCATAAAGTGGCATACATGCATACATACGCATCAATACGCACAAAAGCTTAGCCGGCCTTCTTTCAGACACGAAGGTGCTCTGTTCGTATTCTCCCAGGGATAAAGACCCCTGCTCACAACCAACTAAACTGACGACCTCAGCCCGACAGCATGCCATACTGTGTCTGATAACCTAAACAGTGCTCCAAATCCTGCTGCTGCTTCTTCTTCAAGGCTGAGGACTTGCTGACTTGCGGAATCATGAGTGTGCACTTGGAGGTGGGGCGGGGGGAGGGGACGGAATTGAAAACCCGAAGCCTCACTCAGGGCATTCCAAGGCGACGTGAAGACGGAAATGGAACCTTCAAACATGAACTTAACACCTGTGTTTTGATGGCGAACCATCTGCAGACCAATCATCATACATGCTGAGCGCAGGAGCCCTTCGTTTGGCAAGCCAGCCCAACGGCGAATCCTTAAAGTTTGCTGGGGATGTGGTGCATGACGAGGATTCGCGCGAGCAAATCTCTGTTAACCCACACGACGATGGCAACTATTTCTAACAACGGCCAGGGTGATGGACAAATCAAGGCAGCCGCAACATCTCCGTTGACAACTGGTGGATGTGAAATTTGTGCATTAGGAATCGTGGTGGTGGTGGTGGTGGTGGTGCTGGTGCTGGTGCTGGTGCTGGTGGTGGTGGTGGTGGCGGTGGTGGTGGTGGCGGTGCTGGAAACCCCAAAAAACCAAACCCTGTTTACCATCAAGCGCCGAAAGCATACCCTGAAGCCCCAGACCCCAACATCCTAAACTTCAAACCCTAATATAAGATTGCTTCTCAACCAAATGTGTCGACCGCAAGTGGGGACTGGGCCAACATGACAAGTAGAGAGTCCAGTTACGGGATGTTATAGGGTTTAGGGCTATAAGGGAGTTTCCGAAAATAGGGGACCCTAATGTAGTACCCTAAATAGTAGAATCCTTATTATAAGGACCCCAAAACCAGGTATCCCTAATTTTCGGAAACTCCCATCAGAGTTTCAGGTTTCGGCTCTTTCGATTTCGGGATCAGGGTAAGTAGGGTGCTAGGGCCTCGAGGTAGATGTAGTGCTTAGGGTTTGGGGTCTAGCCTGTGTCAGGAATGGAGCTGAGATCAGCTTGCCAGTTAGACTGCCCGAATTCATTGAATCGCAGAACCCTAAACCCAAAGCCCAAAACCCGAAAACGCAGCAGGGATGTGTTTACACCCAGGCGCTGCGACAAGGAGGCTGCTTGTGGCTTGGTGATGAGGTCCAGAAGACAGCGCTGTACCTAACTCGGGGTTACGGGTTCGAGTCTTGCTGACTTGGGATTAGGGGTTTCAAAACTTAGGGGTTTGCTGCTGATGTGGGGTTAGGGCTTTCAAGTTTCGAATCTTAAGGGCTTGGGGCTGTATGGCTTTTTTCAACACATGGGTAGTTCTCCAAATTAGGGTCCCCTTTTAAGGTCCTGTTTTATAGGGGTGCCGTAGTATTCTGGGACCTAAAAAGGGACCCTAATTTCGAGAACTCCCCAATACCCACCTCTTAGACCTGTCATATGGGATTTAAGGTTTCGGGTCAAGATTGACACCCAACCCTAAACCCTAAACCCTAAACCCTATCATCTTTCAATGTGTCAGTATCCTGGTTTCTCAGAAGCAGCGGCAGAAGCCGAAACTTACCAAACTGGCGGGCAGGCCGCAGTTCTGGCGACAACTCCTTAGGCAACTGGAACCCTATGTAACCCAGTGACTTACTATTCAGGTACCTGGAACCGGAGGGTAAGCTGACAGAACTAAACCCTCATCTTTAGACACTAAACACCCAAAACCCAATATCCTAAACCACTAAGCAACGAGACTGGGTGTTTCCGACAGTACCAATCTATAGCGTGTAGGGTTCCGGCTTTTAGAGCTTCCCCGATCGGCCTCCGCAACAAAGCTCTCCACTCGCTGCCACGTATCCGTAAAGCGCAGTCGCAGTGGCTGCAGCGACAGACCGCACCTGGCAAAGATCACATTTGTATGCTCAGATCGAACTCCAACAGTCTACATCCCCGACTCCCTATCGATGACTTTACAACCTAATCTGACATGTCTGACAAGGAAAGGTTCGATTTCGTTGTGTCCACCTCTCATGGTTCCGGATTAGTCTACAGGTCAGGCAGTCTGCGGCATGGGAAGCCTGCATGTTTACTTTGGTTTTGTCAGCTCAGGTGGTGGATGTCAGACACTACTCGAAAGGTATCAATGTAGCTGTTTCCCGGACGAATTCATGCCATGTTGACACATGGTGCCTTGAAAGGGCGAGAAAACACATAAGCAGCTCTTGAAGTTGTCATGCCAGTCTCACCTGTGCCGAAATCTTCCCATGCCCGAACGTCCTAACGCTGAGGATTGCTCTACGCGTGAGGCTACGAGGAGAACACTCTGCCTTCCCCGAGCACATCTCCGCGGCCAATGAGGGTTTAGGATTTTGGAAAATGTCGGGTCGAGGGCAGATGAGGTTAGGGCTTGGTGGACTGGGCTGAGCGGATTTGGAGCTACGGATTAAAAGTTTTGGGTCTAAGCCCAGGAAGAGAAAACTAGCCTTCTCTAAGGTGGCCTTCTAAATCTGAGATATAGAAACCCTAAACCCCTACACCCTAAGCCCTAAACCCAAAGCCCGAAACCCTAATACTAGCACAGGGAATCCTCTGAGCCCAAGAAATAGAAAGGAAAACATGAAATAGAAACCTAACAAAAGCCTGCCGTAAACCCCTAAACCCTAAACCACTAAACCCTGCAAAATCCAAAATTCCTTAAAACCCACACCCTAAACCCCTAGACCCTAAGCCCTGTAAGCCCCCACGAGCTCCGACTGCAACTCCGCGAGGGAAGCCCAAGTGACTCCTCGCCAACCGCCTTGCCGGAAAAGGTCTGAGTCGAGTTTGTGTAGGTTTAAAGTTTAGGGGTTTAGGGTTTAAATTTAGGGGAGTTAGGGGTATTTAGGGTCTGTGTTGCGTTTGCATGTTTTCGGATGTGTAGCCTCTTCGATTGAAAGACGGAGTGTATAAGGTTTGGGTGTTCCTGAGCTCTGAGCTGCATTAGAAAAGAATGGGTTGCAAGTGGAGTCTGTTGCTGATTGTTATTTTCACTTTCTCATTCTTTCTTTCTCTCTCTTTCTCTCTCTCTCTCTCTCTTTCTCTCCCTCTCCTTGCCTCTTTCTCTTTCGCTCTCCCGTACATTGCTTGCACCGTGGTCGTCCCTGAAGCCTTAATCCTAAACCCTGAAAGCAGCCAGGATGTGCACTGCGCATGCCATCGCTCCTGGCTTAGAGTCCTTTTGCTTCTCGACCTGTCTGCCTGTCGAGCCAAACTGAGAACCGACTAGCATAAGGGTTTGGGCTCGGGGTTCAGGGTTCAGGGTTTAGGGTTCAGGGTTTAGGGCTTAGAGTTTAGGGTTTAGGGTTAAGTAGTGCAATTCGTGCAGCCCCAGACTTCAGGCAATCGCACAGACACCTTCGGCCTCTACTTAACACACATATAAACGATCAGACCCCGCACGGGACCCTTGTTCCTAAAACCGAAGTCGACACGCTATGCCTGGCTCCTTCCCGAGACTTACACCCCAATCCGAACCCTAAACCCTAAACTCTAAACCCCTAAGCCCTAAACCCCCTAAACCCTAAACCTTAAACTGGCCCATTCTCAGAGGTAACCCTGCGATCGATTTCTGTTCATAGAACTCCACAGCTCAACTTTTCTGCCCTGAGCCTTAATGTAGGGGCCTTAATAATTAGAATAGGGTTTGGGGGTATAGTGTACTATCATTATAATAAGGAACCTCCAAAACTCTGTTCTAATTATTAAATTCAGGCCCCTACATTACGCTAAGCCTTAAACCGTTCTATGCTCCACTGTAGACCTGACACCTCTTGCCTCGCGGCCGGAGAGCACCGTACCCATGGCGAGGTCGCTCCTGGAGGCGCGCGCAAAGACCTGGCTGTGGAGGAACCGTCTCAAGGAGGGTCAAGGGATTCTGGACGAAGATTCTCAGGCTATAGGTGTTTAAAGGCTCAAGGTTCAGGCTGGATAAGGCGAATCTCAGCAGGGTCGGCGTGAGTAGTCATTGCTGGCGGGATTGGGAATGGCAGTTGTCGCGCTCGTGAACTGCATGCGCACAAGAAATACATGTACAGGTGCATGCATTCAGATGCACATATATGTATTATACAGCATACGTTTGTAAATGCGTATACACGTACATGCGTACGTACAAAACCCAAACACACTCGGACTCATACGCGCGTGCATGCATGCACAAACACTATATGACATCTCAGTGTGTGCGTGCGTGTGTGTGTGTGCGACATACACGTGACATCTGGTGCAAATGTACAGGTTCAAATCTTTGTTTGCATGCCTCAGAATGCACAAGAAGCAGGCTCAATATTAGGGTCATGTGGGTGTCCTGTTGGGGACACAAGTAAATATAAACCCCACTTCATATGCCCTTGAACAAGCGAGTTCGCATAGAGTCGAGTCGATGCTCACAGGCGCTCGAGTGACCCAAATCTGCGATCCTCGACTTATGCATCCCAAACACAACCCACAAGAATCCCAAAAGGGGCTCTTGATTCAGGCTGGGGCCGCTGTAGTGACCACAAATGGTCCACATTGCGGTATGCCCTGAGTACCATAGATGGCCACATGTTGTTTCCTTTATGGTACACCCTTGTAGGAACCCTTAGAAGAACGGTTCTCCTATACCCTAAACCCTGAACAGTAAGAGACCATTATAGAAACTCCTACAGCAGCACCCTACACCTTAAACCTCGCGCCCTTCACCGTCAACCCTAAACCCTAGAAGCCCCGGAAGAAGTACCCTACCCCTGAAACCTCAAAGCCCTGAACCCTAAAAATGCAACCTTGTAAGACCCCATGGACCCTAAACCCTAAACCCTAAACGTTACACCCTGAACCTTAAACCCTAAACCATAAACCCCCATGGATCTCCATGCCGGCGCCACAAAACCCCAAGATGCAAGCAGCAAAGCCTCAAGGCGATCCGGGTTTGAGGCTTAGGGTCTTTAGGATTTAGGACTGCAGGGATATTAAAGGAGTTTTAGGATTTAGAGTCTAGGGTCTTTGGATTTAAGCTTGCAAGGCTTTTGTTGAGGATTTAGGCGTTACAGCAGTTCTGGCATTTAGGGTTCAGGGTCGTTAGGATTTAAGCTTGGCAGAGTTTTTTTGTAGGATGTAGGGTTTACGGTCAATAGGATTTAGGCGCTTCAAAGAGTTTTAGGATTTGGTGGCTTAGGGCCTTCAGGATTTACTGTAGGCATTACAAGCGCTTTAAGATTGAAGGTCCTGGGCCTGTGGCATTGAGGCCTTACCAGGGTTTCAGGGGTCTAGGGTTTAGGAGTTTAGCGCTTTAGGATCCAAGGTTTGGGGCTGTCGAATTTAAGCGTAGAAAGGGTTTCTAGGATCTAGAGTTTAGGGTCTTTAGGAATGAGTTTTTACAATGGCTTTTCGGATTTAGATTTGGCTGTGAGAATCTAGAGCCACTTCAGGGTTTTAGAGGCCTTGCAGAGAGGTGAGGATTTGGGGTCTACAAGGTCTTAGGATTTTGGGCTGAGGGTCTTTAGGATTTAGGCTTTAGTATTAAGGGTGTAGGGCCGGGTGGTTCCGATTGGCTTGGGTGTTGTTCCAGGCTGGGTCAAGAGTCTGCCCTTCGTTTCGGATTTAAGGTTTAGGTATGGGGGCGAATTATGATAGTTACAGTCCCTTCGTTTCGGGCTTAGTTCAGGGTTTAGGTAAGGGAGCCAATTACGGCACGTACAGTTTCTGTGCTAGGCTGCAACCAAACTTTTTGGTTCAAAAGCTATGTTTCCGCCTTACCGTTTTACCCGAGAGTTCTGGGACGCCTATCATGCTGATATACCCGTACTCGGAATCAGAAGGGGGTTTGCTTTGTGACTGGTGCCAGCAAGCTAATTCGAGCAACACCCCCTGCCTGTAAGGACACACCACATGATGAATTCCTCAAGTTCATCCCGACACCCCCCCCCCCAATAAACCGCCAATCCGAAACCCTAAATCCCCTCTACCCTATAGTAGAAGCCAGAAAGTTGGAACATCATTATTCTCATGCCCTTAAGGTAAAGTATAAGGGATCCTAGCACTAATCCTCCTAAAGCCATGTTCCAACTTTCTGGCTTCTACTGAAACCCTAGATCCTAAACCCGGAATGGAAACAAAAACCTCAAACTCCTGAACCACCCTCAAGCCCTACATAAGGGTTTAGGGTTTAGGGGCCTTAAGTCTTAGAATCGGGTTCTGTTAAAGGCTTCCTTTAAGGGATCCTTACTGTAAGGGTTGTAAACCGGTCCGACAAACCGTCACTGAGGCACCGGCTGAAGGCATAAGTCCCATCGCCTGCTCGGGCCATCGTAACCAGTAGTCTCAGGGTTTGGGGTTCAGGGCTTGGGGTTTAGGGTTTAGGGTTTTGGGCCTGGGGTTTAGGGCTTGGGGTTCAGGGTTTTGGGGTTTAGGGCTTGGGGTTTAGGGTTTAGGGTTTTGGGCTTGGGGCTTAGGGTTTAGGATATTGGGATTGGGGTTTAGGGTTCAGAGTTCAGGGTTCAGGGGTTTGGCTTTGGAGCCTGTTAGGGGGACTTGGGGGAGTCACCCAAAACTCCGACTGTGTTCCCGCATCTCTGCAGGCAAAATCCCCGTCGTCAAAGCCAAGAAACAAACCCTACACCCTAAGCCCTTAGACCAAAGAACTGCAGATCCTAGCGGTTTAGCCTTTTATAGGGGTTTGCGGCGTACCCCAAACCCTTGTAGAGTCTAGGGCATGTCGGATAGGGTTTAGCGTCTAGGTGACTTTTCAAGGACAATTCCCCAGGAACCCCTACACCCCAAACCCCCCTAAACCCCTAGACCGTGGCCCTACACCGAAGCCCTCTTCCCGTCTAGATCCCCTAAATGAAGTGAGCCCTTTGAAGTCCGAAAACATGATCCCGTTAAGTTGTAGATTTCTTTTGGACCCCCTAAAGAAGTCTAGAAAGGAGCCCCTATTACCTGCAGAAACCAAAAACCTCCGAAACCCCAAAGCCTACATATGGTTAGGCTCTGAAGTAAAGGGCTGTGCGCCGCACCGCCGCTCGTTCACTGAGGCGGCTCCATGTCATCCGGAGCCTGTGGACTGTAGTTAGGTCATGATATCATAGTAGGGTTTTGGGAGGTTTATATGCCCTTAGGATGGCATAGGGATTTATGGTTTCGCTGTGGTATCATAAGGTCGTATGGGGCTTTGTCATTTCTAGATGTTAGAGTGATGTGTCGGGTCTGTAGGACTTGATGAGATTTTATGAGTGTTGCCCGGTTCGATTTTCCAGTGGCCTGAACATTTAGGCTCCAGTAGCTCTTGGTGGTAGAATGTAGTTATATGGACGATAAAGGGTTCTATCATGCATGACATGTTCTGGCATCTATATCAGGGTGTGATTCTTGACTGGAGCGACCAGGTATTGTGATCGAGCTTCGACAAGCCCGAATCCCAAAGTGGTTAACGCCCGAATATCTAAACTTAGGTTGGCTTTGGCTGTGAAGCTTTTGGTACTCTAACAAAAGAGGGTATGGGGGTAGCTTAGTTATTCAATATTTACCAACTTGTTTCCCCTATGGAGTTTGGCAAACATGCTTCGCAGGATGTCCCATGTAGTCCTTCAGCTCTGCCATTAACTAGCTCCTGCACGAAAAACTGTGCTTATTGTTGTCTCACGTTCAATTCCGCAACATTCAGAGCGCACAGCCACATTTGAACGACGTGCACTAGCCACGTAGGCAAAAGTGCAGAAAGCGACAAGGACGAACAGCATCCATAGCCAATTAGTCACAGACTCCAGCTACAGTCTCCATTGTAGTTCCTTTCTTTGGTTAACGTAATATTAAACTGGTTAACCAAAACGCAAGCCGAGGATCAATACACCCCCTAACAGAAACTGTGTTTACATCGCAATACACTTATTGTTTCCGTTGTAGTTCTTTTCTGGGATCCTAGATATAAAACTGGTGAACACCCGAAAAAGTACAATGGACACTACAGGCCCTATAGGCAGCCCACCGAGTTGCAACGTACACTTACAGGGTGGAGGGTTTAGGGTTTAGGGGTTTAGGGTTTAGGGTCTGGGCTTCAGGCTTCTTTGACGTCAACGACAGAAGGAGCCAAACAGAAAAAACGGTTGTCAGAACCCAGAGAACCCCCAACCCGAAACCCTTGACCCCAGGCACTCGCACCTATAAATCCTAAACCCCCCCCAAAGCCCGAAAACAACTAAGCCAATTAGGCATGAAACCTGAACCCTGAACACCGCAACACATCGTCAACCATGCATGCCTACGCGGACCGCTTCGCTCCAGTTTTGCCGCATCCGATGGCTCTGGGCACCTTATGCAAGGCGCGTATTTCAGCAATAGTCTACATTTGTCGTTCCTGTTTTGGTTTAACCAACTGAGTAACTGTATTTAGGATCATGTAAGGCAACCACAGAAAATATAACGGAGACTCTATCTATCTATATATATATATATTTGTATAGGAAGGGTTTAGGGCTTAGTAGTACTAAGTTCTTGGGCCTTAAGCCGTAGAACCCCCAATTACATGGCAATGTAAGTTATATGTGAAGCTCTGTGAAGCCATGATAAAACAACACGAGTAGATTATCCTTCCCAGGCTTGTGGGTAAGGGAAGGTTCCCTCAAACCCTAAACCCTAAACCTCAAACCCTAAAGGGTCGATGGCTGGAGGCGCTGGAGTGGCAACGATTTCAGGGTGTCAGCGCTCTTCAATCCGTGGAAACCCCGATATCTGTAATATAGGGGCCTTCATAATTAGAATAGCGTTTCTAGGGTTCCTTTAAAGGGTTTACTATAAGGGCTACTATAAGGGTTCCTGGAAAAGGGTCTATAAGGGTTACTATAAGGGATCTATAGGAGGGTTCCATAATATAGGGGCCTTAATAACTAGAATGGGGTTTTGGGTTTTGGGGCCCATTATACTATATTTATAATAAGGAGCCCCCCAAACTAGTATAGGTATATATCTAGCCCCCTATAGTAATCTGCATGCTGCTTTGACTTCTTCTCCGATTCTACTCTCAGTTCGGGAGTTCCGGATAAGAGCGCTACCTAAATCCAAAACTCTAAACCCTAAACCTTACTCCCTACGCCTTAGTGTGATGTGTTGGTTGATGAATGGAGCTGTTGGGCTTCATACGTTTCGAGGTTCAGGACTTCCACGGCGACGCAGGCGACGACGACTACTGGCGTCTGACGTCTACTACTGCTGCTGCTGCTACTACTGCTACTACGACTACTACTACTACGACTAACCACCACCACCACCTAATCACAAAATCCTAAACCGTAGTGGTTGTTGGGACCACCCCGACTGCCCGTTGTCAAGCCTTATGTGAGCCTGCAACAAAACCCTAAAAACCACAGGCAACAATTAACGAACATATCTGCAAACCTGAAGCACAAATCTTAAAACCCAAAAACCCTAAATCCTAAACTCTAAGCCCTAAACCCTAAAACCTAAACCCAAACCCTAACTCCTCAATTCAAACATTTTGCATGCTAGCGGCCTGAAGCCGGCGAAGATTTCCCTCCATCGCCGTCTGTCGGCCTCTCGGAGGGCTTCTTGTTTAGGGCAAGTTTAGGGCTTAGGGTTTTAGGGTTTAGCGTTTAGGGCTTAGGGTTAAGGCTTTATAAGGTTGATTTAGGCTTTATGGCATAGGGTTAAGGCTTTAGGTTGGTTTAGGGTTTAGGGCTTAGGGTTTATGGTTTGGGTTTAGGGGTTGCTTCTTGCGTAGGCCAGTGTAGGGCTTATGCTTTGGGTTTTTTGATTTAGAGGTTTAGGGGTGCAGGCTGAGTGGCGCAATTTTCTGACAAATTGACGGTGTGTCTTGCTTGTGCTGCGCTTCCTCTGTCTCAATATTCCAGAGCACCCAGAGACTCCAATATCCCTTAATTAAGGGATATTCCTTAAATCATATTAGGGATCCTACTATAATTTAAAGAATATGTATTCCTTAATTAAGGGATATTGGAGTCTCTGGGCATTCCCTTGAACCTGAACCCCAAAGCTGCGTAAGCCCCAACCTCAACCCTCCAAGTGGGTGGTTGTCAAAATTATGGTCCCTTTTTGGGTACCCTAAATAATAGGTGCCCTATTATAATAGGGACCTAAAAAGGGACCATAATTTTGACAACCCTCCAAGTGGTATTCAAGCCTACCTGGGTTTCGGCATTGGGTTTCGGCATCGTAGAACCCTCCACGCATCGGAATTTGTTGCCGAAGGAGCTCCAATGGCATTGGTTTGTGTTTCCTACGCCCTCAGCTTTTCACCACTGACAAAGTAGGAACGACTTGGATTTCCTGTGCTGTGAATCGGAGAAATCGTCCCAACTGAACTAGGTTCTAGATGATCGATAACTGAAGCTCTCGGAGAAAGACTGTGCAACTCGTACTTCATGCTGCACAGATCTCCAAAACCTGACAGACAGGCCAGGCCCAACAGCAAAGGATGCGGGTGCAACCGTAAACCCTAAACACTGAACTGCAAACTCCATCCCCAAAACTCGAAACCCCAACAAACCCCAAACCCTAAACTTCCTAAACCCCAAACTCGAAACCCCAAAAAACCCTAAACTCGAAACTCTAAACCCCAAACCCTAATATAGGGGCCTTAATAATTAGAATAGGGTTTTGGGGCCCAGTATACTATAATTATAGTAAGGAACCCCCAAAATAGTATTGGCAATTATTTTAGCCCCTATATTCTTAGTTGCTGAGTTCGTAAGCCCCCAAAAGTGTACACTTTCAGTTTTATGGTGGGTAATAGTATCCCCAAAAGTGTAAAGTGTATCCACTCAGCTACTAAGTATTAAACCTCAAAACCTCCAAGAGCCTCAGAGCTTGGACCCTTTCCTCCTCGTCCTCTCTGGCGGCCACAAGAAGCATGGGTCGCTCTGGAGCCTCTTTGGGGGGCAACACGGCTACTGTAGGGGCCTTAATAATTAGAATAGGGTTTGGGGGTTCTTTAATATAATTATAGTGTATACCCCCAAAGCCCTATTCTAAGTATTACGGCCCCTACATGTAGGAACCTGATTAAGAAAGCTTGGGTCCTTATTAGGGTTCTTAGTATGGATCCTAATATACTGGGGTTAGAGGGCCAAAGTTTCTTAATCAGGTTCCCACATTACCCCAGCTCGACAACGGAATATAATATAGGGCCCTGATGAATTAGCGTAGGGTTTAGTAGTGCTTTAGGGTGTTAAGAATTAGAGTAGGGTTGTGGTAGGTACTATTTATAGTATGAGTATCTAGGGTTTCTAAGTGGGTATCATCACTAATTACTCGACCTCAGCAAGGCTCTATGTGAGGCCGGGAAACTAGAACATTCAAGATAGTCAAAACTACTGGCAGCTGTGATGTCATGCCCTGTAGCCTTGCAAAGCAACTCTACAGAATAGTAATGCGCGGTATGATCATATGGATCCCGACGGACAAACACAACCCTAAAGCTTAAACCCTGAACCCCCAAACTGCACAGGCGGCTATGCTGAAGAAGTGAGGCGTGCGCAATTCGCCCGATGGAAAGGTTCAGGATATCCTGTCGAATGGTTTTGAGGGTGTAGGCGGGACCTTTAAAGGTTCTCTTACAGGAACCCTCAGAGGGACCCTCAAGGTAAAGGTTCCCGCGTGCATTCTTTAGCGATTTTTGTTGATGTGGGTTTTTTGGAGTGATTATGGGATTTAGGGAATTTTGGGTTACGGGTTCTATCGGGGTTTAGTGTTTTAGGGATTTTAGGGGTTTCGGAGTTTTCGGGGTTTATGGTTTGAGAGCGTAGGGAACTTGTGGAATGGGTGTATCTTACTCAGAAGTCCTGGTAATAGGACCATGCACACTAAGGTCCGTACAATGACGTAAGGACTAGGACAAGTTAGGATTGAAACATGAAGAGTTCCCTCCGTTCGCAGCTGCATGTGCGAACGTAATTAAGATGTGAGCTCCACACTTTTCGGATCGGACTTTCGGCTTCTCTCATGCAGTCGTCGCTGTGCTGCCGGTTCCGACTACCGCCGTAGCCTTCCGAATTGGCGAACACCCTAAAATACCGAAACCCTGAATCAAAAAACTGGACACCGCATCCTATGCAGTGCGGCACAGTCAAACTCGCCCTTTTGGCGACTGTCTTCCGCGGCGGCCGCTCAAAGGACGTCTCAGCAGTAGATCAAAGGAAGATGACTCACATGACAAAGGGATGCGGAAGTACCAGAAGATCGAATGCTGCATCCGATTGGCATCAACAACCACTTTGGCTCCATGCTGGTCAGCATGATGCTCTCTGGCCTTCAGCTCTAACTGCTCCGAGAAGACTACAGTGGAAGCCAGAAAGGTGGAACATGCACGCCCTCATGTGCCGGACATGGCAAGTTCCAAGTTTGACATCGCAAAGCAAAGTTGGAATATGCCTCGGGGGGGGAAGGGGGCCGGCAAGGGGGTGGCCGGCGGAGGGGCTAGTGGGGGTGTTGGGTGTGTGGGCACTTCAAGAGCTACCGAGCAAGCAAGAGCATCAGAGCAAGCAAGAGCATCAGAGCACTTTTTACGCAGGATATGGGATTAGGGTGCCCAACTGAATGCCTCCTAGACATGTAAAATAAACCTCTGCGCAATTGGTTGCCCGGCCTACCGGGGGGCGCCCAAGGCCTTCACAGGCCGGGCTCACCCACTTGAACCTTTAAAACAGTTACAAGGCATTCAGTTCGGGCCAATTTTTTATATCTAGTTACAGCAGAGCTCCCCCGCCTCAGCCTTGCAAAATCGTGGCGTGAAAAATGAGGCTGAGGCGGCGAGAGCCCCAGGACCAAGGGCCTTANTTCAGTTCGGGCCAATTTTTTATATCTAGTTACAGCAGAGCTCCCCCGCCTCAGCCTTGCAAAATCGTGGCGTGAAAAATGAGGCTGAGGCGGCGAGAGCCCCAGGACCAAGGGCCTTAGAGCCTGCGGCCTCCTTCCCCGGTCCCCCAATCAAAACAAAATCATATGCTATATAATATGAGGGTTTAGGGAAATCTGGAGTCTACGTACAGAGGAATTTTCTAGGCGAACATCAAAAACCGCAGGGCAAATACGGCCCTGCGGGGTGCCCTAAAACGGACACCATTTTTGTGCATCAAAAGCATCCTCCCAGCCCAGCCCAGCCCACCCCAGCCCAGCCAACCCCCACCCCAGCCCATCCCAGGCCAATGTTCCAAGTCTAGCTATGGAGTTCTTCAGGCAATGTTCCAAGTTTGGGCTCCGAGATCAAAGTTGGAACATGCGGTGTGGGGCCACTTTGCTCCTGTGGATGCGTTCCAACTTTCCGGCTACCACCCTAGAAACTGACATGTTCAGGCCATGACTTCGAGTCCGTATGGGTAAACCTCATCCTCGTATGCAAGAAGTTCGGGGCCTGGATCGCCCATCGCCACGGCTCCACCGTACACTCAACACAGGGAGTCATCTCTGTGGAAGGAGCATGCAAGAGCTGCTTTGCAATGATCTGAATGTCCCGAAGCCAAAACCTGGAGAAGCCAAAGGCTCACCGCATTCTGCACTTTCGGAAGCAAAAGTGTCGACTGGTCGACGCCCCATTTGTGACTGAGCTCCAAGGCCCTCTGTAATCGTTCTCTCTGGTGAACTCGTACCTAGGAAATGAAACTCCTGCATTTCAGCCGAGGCGTCGCCAAGAGACTCCCGAGGGCCAGACGGGCTGCAGCCCGGAGGTTCAAGGACCATGCAGAAGAACTCGCCGTCTTCTGTGTATGCACTATTTTCGAAAGGACGGCTTTGCATGTCAGAGTCAGGAACGCTTCTTGTCGCATGCTGCCTGGAGTCGTGAAGGAAGGAAGTGTGCATCCAGCAGCAACGAAATTGCTTCGAATGCCGAGTCATTGCATCGATGTCGGTTTCCTTTGTCAGATACGTTTCAAGGTGCGGGCCCCCACGGGTCAGCTGCACAAATAGTCGCCAAGACCTTTGCCTCCTCTTGTGCAGCCTCTCTAAACCTCGGTCAATACTTCGCTGGCACTTGTTTGAGGGCAAGAGCCAGTGCCTCTCGTAGGCTTTCGCTCTGACCTAACAAACATCTTTCCATCTTGTATCCTCCTGCTTTCACCATCCAGTACATCCAGTCACCACTCCTCTAACTAACACCACTCGCAGCAGATATCGCAACTGGTTGCTGCTTTGCTCACATTGCAAACTGATGAAGCAACTAGCTCAAGCTGGCTCGTCCAGTGCACTGTCATGGGAGGTGTGGGTCCCATACAGCGGCTCATCTGTCCCAGTATGCTGTATGCAGCTGGTGTCCGTTTCCTCCTGGTGCTCTCTTTTGCTCGTTCAAGGGCCGCGGCGCTGAAGGCGGTTGAAACGTGACAACACCAGCACGAAACGCAGCGCACTTGCTGTTGACTGCTTCCCATGTCCAATGTGAAGCAGTTCTGCTTTCCGATATAGCTGGCAGCAGCATGAATGCAAATGTGCGAGCGAGGAAGACTCATCGCAATGTATCCATTCAGAAACCCAGTCCTCGGTATGCCCTATCCATATCCACAGATATGTCTTCCGGAATCCGAAAGTCGTCACTTTCGATGTACTCACGGAATACCTGAGATGATGGGCAAGAATCAGACCGACAAGAGAGTGACAAATGTCAGTCTGCACGCTTCTCTTGAAGCCAAAACCTCAAGCAACACAACACCGGAATCCCTCGTAGGCAGGCAGGGTTCAGGAGTCCCTGGTCGAGAAGAGCCGGAACACAAAGCATGTGAAAGACTCCGGAGGGCTCAGGGCTTAGGGTTTAGGGCTTAGTAAGGGTTTAGGTATCTTAAAGAAACCCCAAGCCACAAATCCTTACACATTAACATCTTACAGGTACCCAAAATCGCAAAAAAAACAATGCTGTCAGGGTACCTGGGGCTCGTCCAGGATCATCTCCTGGGCTGCTCCACTGGAACCTAGAGACGCCACTATCCTTTAATCAAGGAAGATACCTTAAATCGTATTAGAGATGCTACCATATTTCAAGGTACATTCCTTAACTAAGGGATGTTGGAGTCTCTGGGAACTTCTCAATTGCTATGCATTGAATAAGACAATTGCAACCCCCCCCGCCCCGACCCTCAACCCGCCGAAACCCAAAACCCTCAACTGCAAAATCTCCCAGATTTTCTATCGAAGTCCTAAACCCCAAAACTGCGAAATCTCTCAGATTTTCAAAAAAAACCTTAAGCCCCTAAACTGCGAAATCTGTCAGATTTTCAAAAGAAGCCTTAAACCCCTAAACTGCACAAAAACTCTCCGGGAATTTCTCCATCGAGTCTCCAGTTCTGCCCTTTTCCCCGAGAGCACTTCGAGATGCCCCTGGATGAGGCGGAGGACATCCTTCAGGTCCTGGTTTAGGTTTAGGGGTTTCGGGTTTCGGGTTTCGGGTTTAGGTTTAGGGTTTAGGGTTTAGGGTTTAGGTTTATAGTGAATCCCAGAAAGTTGGAACATGGGTTTAGGATGATTAGTGCTGGGATCCCCTATACTTTACCTTAAGGGCAGGAGGAGAATGATGTTCCAACTTTCTGGCTTCTACTTCAGGGCCTATAGGGCTTTAGTGCCTACAGGGCTTATAGGGGTTCAGGCCTTTAGGGCTTTGTAGGGTTTGGGGTTTAGGTCCTGGTTTAGGTTTAGGGCCTATAGGGCTTTAGAGTAGAAGCCAGAAAGTTGGAAAATCGTTATCCTCATGGCCTTAAGGCAAAGTATAGGGGATCCTAGCACCAATCCTCCTAAACCCATGTTCCAACTTTCTGGGGTTCACTGTAGTGCCTACAGGGCTTATAGGGGTTCAGGCCTTCAGGGCTTTGTAGGGTTTGGAGTTTAGGTCCTGGTTTGCTGCCTATAGGGCTTTTGATCTTAAAGGGCTTTAGGTGTTCAGGTGCTCGGGGCGTTTTAGGGTTTTATGGTTTAGGGGTTTGGGGTTTTAGGGCTTTGGGGGTTTAGGGGTTTGGGGCCTATAGGGCTTTAGGTCTTAAAGGGTGTTAGTTTCAGGTGTTTAGGGCTGTATTTTTTTCTGGTTCCGGGTTTAGGGGCTTCAGGGCTTTGGGGATTTAGGGGGTTGGGGATGTAGGTGCTTAGGGCTTCAGGGTTTAGGGCCTCTTGGGGTTTGGGGTTGTTTCGGGAGTCTAGCGCTTCAGAGTTTTAAAGTTGAGCGGTTTCAGGCCGCAGGGCTTCAGGGCAATAGGGTTTAGGCCAATTTTGGAATGCATGTGCGGTCTTGCATGTGCCCTGCTGCCACTTTTGCGGTCCTGGGTATTTAGAGATACATCGGGACTTGTAGTTTTGGAGATTGTTGGAATGGAATCGCAACGCCAAACCCTAAACCCCTAAACCCTAAACCCCTTGAGGTAGCACCCTACACCGGGAAACCGAGTTCGGACAAACCACAGCCCGAAATAAGCAACGTTCGCAGTAAGGACGCTGGTGTCTTTGGGTCTAATTTCGGTCTAATGACATGACTTCGGGGTTCGGGCTTGGGTAGTTAGGCTTTGGAGCCAGACCTCTCTCAATCCCAAGAATCTGCAACTTCCAGAAGCTCTTAAACCTCAAACCGCCAAAAACCTGAGAAGCCACATTGTAAGCCCCAAGAATCCCAAGAAGCAACTAACAAAGACACACCAAACACCCGAAACAACCCTAAACTCTATCTATCTATCTATCTATCTATCTAACTATATATATATATACACATACATATGTATGTATATATATATATAGAGAGAGAGAGAGAGACCCAGAATCCTGACCCCTGAATCCTAAACCTTACACCGTCGGGTCCTCCTCGCAAGGCTCTGACTCGGAAGAGCTCAACAGGGCTTGCCGCCATGGGAAGGCCGAGCGGGAGGGCCGGGTGGTGAAGAGCACGAGGTTGCCAAACCTGGGGTTTTTGGTTTAGGGTTTAGGGTTTGGGGTTTAGGGCTCAGAGTTCGGGGTTTAGGGTCGCAGAACAGCTCACAGCCAGGTCGTATCCTCAGCATCATCGCTATTGCATTTGACTGCTTGCCACCTCGGTATTGTTACTGAGTGGCGTGGGAGGTGTATGA